>JARFXV010000980.1:762500-961215 GCA_031761425.1 Cosmopolites sordidus
TTTTTCTATTTTACCATTGCTTCCAATAATCATTCCTAAATAATATTAAAAATTAAATTTAAAAAAATCATAAAATTTTTAACCTGTTATATTTTTTGTCTCCCAATCTTATTTTGTGAATTTTCTGTTCTCTTGATATAAACAAGAATATTCCGCTATCAGTCTGCTAGTATTGCCAATCGTTTGAGAATATTAATTTCTTCCACTGTATTTCCTTCATTTTCCAATATCCCAAATTTAAAGGTTTTTTTTTTGCTTCTTTTATGGCTTCGTCTAGCACTGTTGAAAATAATACAGGGCTTCTTGTTTCACTACCATTTCATTACATATTCATTTAATTCTTCATTCTTTATTTTTATTACATTTTCATTGTCTTTATACATGTTTTTTATTATTACTATCTCTCTTCTCTCTATTTCTCGAATGTTGCCCATTTGCGAATGCCAAAATGCCGTGTCAAATGCGAATGAACCCATCCAGTCCTTTCCAAATATTTTCCCTTCTTATCCAGTTAAACCTTTTCTCTAAGTCTATGAAATATACATGTAAGGAGTCTTTCAAATTGAGCGGTTTTTTAAATTTTTTAATAAAAGACAAAATTGCAATAACTTGACCAGGCATTCTTTCTCTCAATAAAGCAATTGTTTCATTAGCAGAGTGAGGTGCAGAGCCACCTTGTTGGAAGCACATATTCCTTAGACCATATTATTCAATTCAGCCCATAAAGATCCAGTTATCATCTCATGATATCGAACACCATTCACAGTTACAGCTTCACCAGCAGCATTCTGAAAATATGCGGTCCAATTACACCTCCTGATCATAATGCACACCAAACAGTGACTGGTTTTGGATGTAAAGATTTCTTACTAATCAATCGTGCATTTTTATTAACATAGCCACCAACTGGAAAAGATGTTTATTTTTGGATTTTTGGTCCAATTGACAAATGCATGATATTTTCAATGATCCTGCGGCTATAGTTCCTGTATTATTTGAACCTTATATGCCTTCAGAGGTAAATGATTTCGTAAAATACACGATGTCGGGGATTCACTGGGTCCAAATTGTAGTGAACGTCGACTAATAAAAACGTCAACTAATAAAAACGTCGACTAATATAAACGTTGTTATATTGTAATATACGACTCCATTTTTATCAATGTCATACATTACACTTATGAATGTATAGACAAATTCGCAACGTTATCTGTGTTTTATTCAAGAATTATAAAAGCCACTCAATTTGAAAGACCAGTTATATCTCTGTTTTTATTTATGAATTTTTCGCTGGGTTGTCTAATTAATATTAGATCTCGTGTGCTTCTTTCCGTTCTAAATCTACACTGAGCTTCCTCCAGGGTTTCTGTATTCGTTATTCGTATGTAATTTTCACATTTCCTTTTATCTCCTCCTTTATATATACTGGCGATATACAGTATAATTCCCCTATTCCACTCTTTTCGTATTTTTGTTCTCTTTACTATCTCATTTAAAAGTTCACTTACAAATATTTTGTTAATTCCTTCTTTACCCATATATTTCATCATTTCTGGAGTTATGTTGTCTCTTTCCGGTACTCTTACCTTCTCTCCTGATACCTCCCCATATCATTTTGTTTTTCTAATGTACGTGTTTCCGATTGTAATAGTTCTTCGAAATATTGTCTCAACCTTTCCATTATTTTAGCTCCTTCATCATATTAAATTATTTTCCCTTTCTCAACTGCTTTAGTGCTCCATAAAAAAATATTTGATATATTTTTTCCAAAATTTACCCATGCATCTTCTTTTGCTGTCTTTACTTAAATCCGTCTTTTCTTATATTTTTCATAATCTTCTACTTTTTCTTTTTAACTATCATTTTTGTTTTTAGCTCTTAATTTTTAGTTTTAATTAATTATTCCACCACTCTCTCCTCTTGATGAACTTTTATATACCTCAACTTTGTTGTACCACAATTTTTGTTGTACCTCAAAGCAAAATCGGACTGCTTTGACTTGACCCGGCCGGCAGTTTGGAAGTTTCTTTACCCACTAATTAATATTCATGGTGAACATTGGATATATTTTGTTGTCAAATGTATGTGGAATTCCTTGATTTTTTATCATTTAAATTCAATAAAAAAATTACAAGTGTTTCATTTATTCATTCTCCAGTATATTCCATTGCAAATATTACATTAATTAGTTAATATCGATTTGTTATTAATTTATTATAAAACAGTAATGTTTGAAATATATATGTCCGAATTTGTTTAACATAATAATAATTGAATTAAATAACGAATATAATGCTATATCGAGAATAAAACGTCTGTAATAAACATTTTTCGTTAAATACTGCAATAAATTGAAGACTTATTAACAAAAATGTTTTGCACAATTTAAATGGTTTATTATTAAAATTTTATATGTAATTTAATATAGTTTCTGACAAAATTATATTAACAGTAAAATATTATTATATGATTATTATATAATTTGTGCTCGTAGGTAAATAAAAAATTAAATGAAACAAATATTACGAGGGTCGATCGTAAAATTCTCAACCAGGTACAGAAATGGCGCAAGTATGACTAAATAGGTATCTTATTTATCAAATATGATGTGAAATCTCACAATCTTGTGCCAATCGAATAAACAAGTTTTGATATATTCTAAAAAATTGATAAAATTACACTTAGAACTGTTTTTTAATGTACACTTTAATTTATAGGATTTACCACGGTAATGGTCATAAAAAATATTTATTTTCCACTTCTTTACCTTCGTTTTCGATGACAAAAAAACGAGTTGTTGAATGTAAACATGATCATACATTTATGGAAAATGATGAATCTTCGGAGTGCCCAAAGACAAAATCGTCAAAAAAATCCACAATACCGTATTAAATATATGCGAGCTTGCGATATTACAAACATCTCGAGAGAACATGTTTACTACATTTGGCCGGTCGCGTTGGTGCGGCGGTATGAGCGTCTGCTTTGCCGAATCCGCACTGGAGCGGTAGCTGGTTCGATTCCAGCGCTCGGATGGTTATTTTTCTTTCTTCTGTCCGTTTATCTTTCCTAAATGTTTGTGATTGTTTCTAGGCAAGAGTGTAAAATCCGACTACGAATTACCCCTCAGTCACGCCAGTTAAAGGCTGGGTAAGGCTGGATGCCTTCTGAGAAGTGTTCTGCGTTGGTCACTCGACAGTCGGTAGGTTTCCTGATAGACTTATGGGTAGGCACATAACCAAGGGTTTATAGCCCGAGGGGGGTGCTGGCCTGGGTTTGTCGGAAGCTGATGACCGTGGTTCGGAACCCACGTTAAGCTGTAGGTCCAGTCGCTAAATAGCCTAGTTGCTGATGCGCCTCTAACCCAAACACTTTACTTTACTTTACTTTACTACATTTTACACGATGTTTTGGGTATAAAAAAAGCTTTAGGCTCGATAGGAGCTTCGCCTTCCAAAAAATCTTCGCCAAGGTACTTCCTTATGGATTATATTCACACTACTTCACATTCTTCACATTACCCTCATATCTTAGTATTTTCATTCTCTTAGTATTACATTCTCACATTCTTATCTTCATTATTAATTATCTCTCGTTTATTATTCATTTTTTTTATTCTCGTTTATTATTCATTATATCCTCGTTGTAAATTCGAGGTAATGACTGGCTGGGTGAAGATTCGCTTGAATGAAAAAACCAATGCTGCAACAACAGCTTGTCTTGCAGAATTAGATTACAATCAAAATATAATACCGAGAATTTCTCGAACGACCCCTTTATTATTATTTATTACTAGTTGTTACCCGCCTGCTTTACTGGATGTAAATTAAACTTTAGTAGTCATTGATTTATTTTGATTATTATTGAAAAATAACTGCATTAAAAGCTAAGGAAATTACTAAGAGTTAATTATAAATACATTACAGCTAAAACAACATATAATGATCAGTAACCTTCTTTTGTACACAGTAAGAAACAACGGTATAAGTCTACAAGGTTTTCAATGTTATATTCAACTCGGATGTTCATTCAAATTAATTTTTGCATTTATAGTTCTTGATCAATGTTCATGAAACATAAGAGGAATTCCTGCCACGTTTCACGTCTGAGGAATCTATAGTTAGAAAGCGGGTTTATTTGTATAATTTACGCCCCGCCCATCGGGGGAGCGGATTTTCGTATAACCCGTCTTTATTGAATATCTGTGAAGTATAAGGAATATTTCTCTCAAGTTTCAAGTCTGTAAGACTGACAGTTAAAAAACGGATTTATTTGTACATTTTACGCCCCCGCAAAGCCCTCTTGGGGCCGGATTTTCATATAACCCGTGCTTAGCAAATGTCTGTGAGGTATAAGAAATATTTCTGCCAAGTATCAGGCCTATGGGATATATAGTCAAAAAATGAGAGTGTTTTAATCTTCTATACACTCATACGTCTCCCCAATTTACCCCTTTAGGAATGGATTTTCAAAAATTCCATTTTTAGTAGATTTTTGTGTATTATAAGAATCATCCCTGCTTAGTTTCAAGTCAGAAGGGAATCTTTTGCAGTTAACCCCCCTTCGGAGTCGACTTTCGCAAAACCCGTCCTTAGTGTTGATCTTTACGCAGCAAGAAAAACATGTCTGTCAATGTCAAATTTCAAATTTTGTAGGTCTTATAGTTCCGGAGATTTCCTGATGAGTCAGTGGTATTTCTCTTATATACAGTGCGTCCAGGATAATGACTTACCACTCCCTTAAAATGTTTATTTCTGGACCGATTTTTATAAACTTTCTTTTGTTGGATAGATCTCGGAAAACAGCATTACGAAAGTGTATCACATGTTTTTTTGCTAATATCATGGCCAAGTGCGTCAATTTGTATGGCTCCCATTTTCGATAAGTACTATTAGGGATGTTTTGAGAAAAACTAACAACGGATTCTTGTCCAGCACCATCTTAAACCAAACTGAACCGATGTTTATGGTTGTAAATTACCGGGTGTCCCAGATATTTATGATATTTATATTAAAATTTTTCAAATAACTACATGCACTTTCTGTTATTAAAACTAAGTATGATATGGAAGTCAAAAATTGTAAACTAATTAACAAATACAACTTCGACTGATTGATTTGTGTTATAGTGAATGTAACGGAACATCAATCATATTACAGTTTCTTGCATAAACCAACATTTTGATCAAAACGGAACTGTTTATAAACTTCCTAATCAGCATCGTTCTCGTGAATTTCGAGCAACTCAATTAGTTCTTGAATATTTTAATGAGAAGCCACCGTCTCCCTTTAGGGACGCTAGTAGAATTCTATATATCCCAAAAAGAATTATCTGGGTATGCTTGAAGAAAAATAACAGGAAACCTTTTATAACCAGAATTTCCTCAAACACTTGAAGTTGGTGGCACTGAAAGAAGAATGGAATACTGTTTATGGTTACAAGGCATGTACATACAAGATCCTACATTTCTAAAAAATCTTTTATACACAGATGAAGCCATATTTATGACAAATGGTATCGTATCACATTGGGTCATACAATGTAAGAGACAATATTCTACTAAGGTGAACGTTTGATGCGATATTTTAAATGACATTATTATGGGACCATATTTTTTTTATTGAAATTTGAATGTAGTTAGATTTTTTAGATTTTTACAAAATGAGTTTGATGATGAAATTGATGCGCTGCCTCTTAATTATCGGTACAATTTACACATACAATTTGACAATTTGACTTACCGTAGCATCGCCAAACAACAATTGAGAAAAGTAGTGAACAATACCCGACGACGTATTGAAAAGTGCTTGATAGAAAATGGCAGAATGATAGAAATATCTAGTATTTAATTTTTATAATGCTAGTTTAGATCGACCTGTAACTAAAGAAAGTTTTTTGTTAAAAAATAGTCTGTAATTATTAGAAAAATTATTAATTATTAATTATTATTGTAAAAATATCATAAAATAATATCAAGGACACCCAGTAATTTAGAACCATAAAAATTGGTACGTACAGCAATCTACATAATAAAAAACATTGATTAATTATAAGGCAATTTTCCCATACCAAAACCAGATCTTCACCTTAAAAAAGTCTTAGTTGATAGATAGATATTTTTCTGGAATTATTCACAATGAGGGTCGAAATTGTATATTTATTGTGCTCAGCTTTATAGACTGAACACGATTCCTTGATTGAAAAACCTTTAAGACTGATTGATTGAAAGGTGGTATTGTTCACGACAATGTAAGACACCAGGGCCACCAAGAAAAAACAAAAATCATCATTTCAGAGCTAGGGAATATTGTCTGCATGGAAAAAAAATCCTACTGCAACAGCTATCAAAACTGCACTCAAAAAATATTTCAATTCAAAATTACTTTCATTTTACTAAAAGGGAATAGAAAGATTTTCAATAACAATGGAGAATATATTGTAGATTAAAGTTGAATTAACTCTTAAATAACAACATTTTGTAAAGTATTAAAAAAAACATTATGTACGGGTTCATCAATTCATAATTTTTTTTGTTAAATGTTTTCTCTAATATTTTTCTTTATATTTTCAAAATTATTTGAAAATAAAATTTAATATTTTTATAGCCATTTATTTCATACGTCTCCGCATACAGTTGGTTTCTTTTGATACAAAAAATGGAAAACTTACACCTTATTGTCGCTTGATATTAAAGTTGAAATTACTAGCACTAATTTGTCACACTATAACATACATGATTATTTGTTTTATCCCACCATCCTGTCCGTGAAAGAAGCTTCGTCGGTTAATAAAATATTGAACAAAAATTTTGAATTTCTTTGATTTTAACCAATAAACGATTCGCAATATTTTTGCCTGTATGAACAATCAACGGATAAAGGTAATTGGTCGTTTAGTGTTCTATGTCCAATCCGATGGGAAAATCCATCTTGTCATACAACACTTTGAATACTTTTGGTAGAATCCTCTTCAACAAGATGTAAAATTCGACTTTAGGGTCGATTCTCGCTGCCGCTCACGTTAATGAAATTTTGTAACCACACTACCCGTATCCAAAAGTCTTTAAGAAACTGGGACAAATGCTTGCCAAGCTGGAAGCGGCCCTTCGCTGCCCGTAAATACGCCTAGACTACGGAATTTTCCCTTAAATAAGAAGCATAGTCTGATGTTCGCGTACAGAATATATTTTTGGTTATAAATCGACCTTAAATACACGCACTGAAACACTGAAATATATTTGTCACAATTTTGATATAACACTTTTTATCGTGGCGATATTGCGACGTTGACATATTCTTCGGGACTGTTGTAGTGCATGATTCTTAATTTTAAAAAAAGTCTTAACAATATTCATTAGTTTATTCGTTAAGTGATAATTAATTAATATTTGCCAAATATGTTTTTTGTCAAATGATAATTCGTATCATAGTATGTCGATTGGTGATCTAATAACTTTGCATATTTTTTCTCGAGAACCCTTCAATTTTTGATCATAACAATGATCAAAACTCTTTTTTAACATGATTTGAAGAATCGTTGGTTAAATTTATAAAAGCACTTTCCCTTACACCCTATATAACGAACTTTCATCAAGAATCAATTACGGTGTTTCATTAAAACCTGAAACCAAATCATCTGGCTTAATATTCGAAGATGTCCAATAAAAATTGATTAGATTCTTCAAAATGGGAAATAAAAATTCCAGTATTTTCTCTGAACCCCATCCATTTTATTCTCGATTCATTATGCCTTAAAGACAGCGCAAAAATTATTAAACCGGGGAGATTCGACCGCTTTTACACCCCCCATAACTACCATCACCACCCTTTTAGCAAATCGATGTCTTTTCCATTTCACCCCCCTCCCCCTCGGTCCTTCTATCTATCCAGGAAATAATTTAATAATCGATTTCCAAAATGTAAATCTTTAATGAAGCTATTTTCGTTCCGCGGGGTTTATGCGCAATTTATCTGGATTTCGCGCATCGCCAAGACGATGGCAGGGGGCGAGGGTTAAACACGGTCGGGGTTAAAACAGCCCCCCGGGAGAGATATATCATTCTTTCGTTTAATTTAAATCAATGAGGGTGCGCCGCGGAAAAGTAACAAGCCGTCCGTTTTTATTCTGTTGCCGAGGATGTGTTTTCTTTAGTTGTCGTAAACAAAGCGAGGAATGAGGGGAGAAAAAGGACAATGTTGGAGAGGGTTTTTTTCTCGATTAGAACAAGAAAGGTGTAGTGGTGTGGAGTGGAGATAACACTATCCAATTTTTTGTGGTTTTGTCCTCGTGCAGTAGATCTTCTTATTCAGAAATTTATTTACTTTCAATTTAGGTTAGGGTGTTTCTTTCAGCTGATTGAAACCAACCTAAATATAATTCATTTTTCGTTATATTTGGTGTAGATACAAGTAATGTTTTTTTTCCAAAGTTTGAAAATATTGCTCTCTATTGACAATAATTTAACTTAATATAAAAAGCTATATACTAGTTAAATATATGGTGATTTTTTAGTGGGTCCGAACTTTAAATTCAAATAAAACAATAACCAAATAAGACGCCTTGAAACTATTTATTTTATGTGACAACATTCAATAGCATTAATGTTTGAACAACTTCTGACAAAGCGCATTATTTCAATCCGATATTTCAACCAATTGGGATCTTATGTCCGCAATTGTTCGAGTTATATTGGCTTCCAAGGAGTCAATAGTTGCTGGATTATTGGCATAGATCAAAGATATAACATAACTCCAAAGAAAATATTCTAAAGGCGGTAAATCACATGACCCTGGTGGTCGATTAACATGTTCGTTCCTCGAAATAATTTTCCCACCGAATTGTTACCTCAATAAATTGATTCTTGCGTTGGTTGTGTGGCATGAGGAGCTATCCTGTTGGAGCCACATATCCAGATCAATACCATTCAAACTCGGAATTAAATAATCATTTATCATCGCTGTGTAACGATCACCATTATGAGTAACATGCTTTTTAGATTTATTTTAAAAACAATACGGCCCAATAATGTCAACGGCGTACAATCCGTGTCATTTGGTGCATTTTTCTGGATACAACGGTAATTGTTGGATCATTTGCGGATTATTTTCACTCCAAATGCGGCAATTTTCTTTATTAGCGTATCCATTTAGCCTAAAAAGAGCCCGCCGCTGAATAAAATCTTGCGGTTAAATTATGGATCAAGTTGGAATTCATTTTGAGTCCATTCACCGAAGATTCACTAAAAGAACAAGATCTATGCAAAATTGTCCACATAGTCGAATAACACAACCCAACTGCCTGCATAAATTTGTATCTTCATCAACACCGCCAGCAACAGTTTTTGTTTCAATATCGGGCAGCGTGAAATGCGTTCGGAATTTCGACGAATACATCGTTCGATTGACCGATTAAGGTCACCATAAAATACACAAACTGCTCTATAAGTCTAGCGCACAGAACGCCGATCTTGATAATAAATTTCGAAAATTTGCAAGCATTGCTCTGCTGTTGAACGTCTTATGATGATTTGTCAGACTATATTGGATCATTTTAACACTAAAGAGGTACAAACTCATAGTTCGTTTGACAGCGACCTCTATCAGAAGTTCGGGCACACTAAAATATCACCCGTAGGCCGCAATACGGTTTTTTTCCAGCGAGCGGTTAACCGCTATAACCACGAAACCACTCGAGAGGCACACACTGCGATTAAAAACCGCAAAACTGCCCGCGATTTTCACAGTTTGAAAATGTATTTCAAGAGAGCAGTATGTGCTGTTGCTCTCATATTGTTCTATTGTTGTGTAATATTGGAGTATTATTGCGCTAAGTTTTATTGGTTATCAATTGTGGCACGGTTTTTACCCGCGAGGCTTTTTGTAACATTTCACGGTTTTAAAATCAGTCGCGGAAAAAAACCGCAAGTGTAGCCGCTTGTATTAGTTCTCTTAACTCACAAAATCATGCGGTTAAAAACCACGGTGGTTCAGCCGTAGTGCGGCATAAGGCTTAGTCTACTTATTGTTAAATTTAGATAAAAATTAGGTGAATCCCACAAAAATGTAAGAACAAACTTCTATATTAAACATTTGATGCTCTATTTTCGAGTACCATTAATGCACTTTATCCTGGTACCTTAGATAGCAGAACATGTCATCATTGGTTTCAAAAATTCAAGAACTGTGGTTCCAATCTTTTCGACGATATAAAATCGGGAAGACCTGGGAAGTTTAATAAGGATCTGTAATTGGCTAAAACTGAAGATGATTCCAAACAAACCATCCAGGAATTAATTCAGAGTTCAGTTCGAAACAACAGTGTTTAAAACAAGTTAAGAAAGTGCAGAGAGAAGGAATGTAGGCGCCAAATAAACTTTCAGTTGAAAACTAAATTCAACGTGTAACCGTTTGTAGTGCACTTTTTTCCAGGTTAGGTAGAGATACTTTCCTTTAACAAATTGTTAATGGAGATGGAAAGTAAATTCTATACAGGAATCCACATAAGAAAAATACTCTAAAACTATATTACAGGAATTATTTAGTATAAAGTTCTGAATCCTAATGAAACTATAAATGCTGTATATTATTGTGCTCAGCCTGATACACTAAACGGGGCTTTGATTCAAAAACGTCGAAGGTGTTATTTTGAAGCATAACGATGCAAGACCTCATAGTTCCAGAATCTCCAAAAGAAAAATCAGAGTTAGGTCGGGAAGTACTTCCTCACCCACCATTTTCTCCAGACGCTGTATTCTCAGATTACCATTTTTTCAAGTCTATGTTCCACTGTTTTGTTCCTCGGTATAAATTTGCGATTACTTGCGAAAACTTCAAAGAAAATAATCGAAATAAAACAAGTGTAAATATTCACAGACGTATAGTATAGTACCTCCATTTTCACCGATCCTAGTTCTTCCTAATATCACTTATTAGAGCTATACTTTTTCCTTATTTTGAAACTCCTCAGGGCTCTGAAGAGCACTTAGCAACGTCATCTGAGACATATAATGGGGATCAAATGGTACCATAAAAAATTAAATAAACAAGTTCTAACTGGAGCGAAGTGTATGTTGATGCAGATTGTCGTGGGGTGACCGTGGGGCGAAGCATTTGGCCAAGCTGGACAACCATCGTGTAAAAAAGTGTATATTGTGTGGTGAACTCACTTCAGATAACAATAGGTAATGAGATCAGAAACTTCGTTACAAGAATGTTATTTATGAAACATTGAAGAGCATTAATGATAGTCATACCAATGGGCAACCCAATGAAGACAACTGTTTCATCAATAGCAAGGCCCTAGTTCTAGAAACAGATACATCCCGCCTCTTGGCCAGTTTGAACTGCCGGAGTGTGGTTTCGAATATTATATATATATATATATATATATATATATATATATATATATATATATATATATATATATATATATATATATATATATATATAATAAGGGTGAAAGATTTCAGTAATATATATATATATATATATATATATATATATATATATATATATATATATATATACATATATATATATATATATATATATCATATATCATCATATAGACATCATTGGAAAGGCGAAAGAATTGAAATGGAAGTGGGCAGGTCATATAGCGAGACGATGCGACGACAGATGAACCAAAGCAATTTTGGGAATGGATACCACTAGATCATAAACGCCCGCGAAGAAGGCCGAAAACACGATGGATGGATGACATCATCAAGTATATTGGACCCGAATGGCAGAGGAAAGCTCAGGACCGTGCGAATTGGAAGTATGCTGGGGAGGCCCTCATCCTGCAGTGGATCGACAAAGGCTGAATGATGATAATGATACATATATATATATATATATATATATATATATATATATATATATATATATATATATATATATATATATATATAATGAAAAGTGGCGCAGTCGGTACAAATATTGATTACAAAACAAGATATTTTCATTTGGTTTAACAATTCTAGAATTAGAAAAATATCAGAATATCAGTTGAGTTGCTGATATATGCTCAATGGCTACGCTTATCCTCAAAGATCTCACATTTATGAATGTCATACACTAAAGTTGAAAAAATTTGATAAATTATTAGAATCTATTTTATACATGAAATAAATTAATTTAACATGTTATATATCGTTCAATCTGATTACTAAATAATAACATCGGGATAACGTTCATGAATAAAGTCACACATAATATCACACCATTAATATTATCCTGGTCAAAATCAATTTAACTTCGAATATATACTGTACAGTTGTATTATTCATAGTGAGATGGTAAAATTATTTAACATTGTCTATGGAGTCAATTCCCTATATTAGAATCCCTCATGGACTCCTAAACTTTCCTTTTATAGGACCGTAGAGCTATCAATAAATCGATGCGTTCCAACCTTATCTCCAAAGTACACCCACACCAGAAACCTTTTCCTTTCTCTGTCGTTCACGTAGTTTGTTGTCCCACTCTTTTCCTACCCACCAATTGCCAATATTTAATTTCGTTAATGGACTTTTCGATCGGACAACGGTGTACTCATCCTAATGGGCCATTCGATTACCATAATTTTCGGCCATGGACAATTGGAAAGTCGTTAGTTCAGAGGGGTTATGTAAATTTAACGGACTATTTTAAAAAATCTTTCTTTGTTTTGTTGAATTTTCATTTTTTACTAGGAAAATGTTACTGGTTGGTAAATGGTAAAATACTGGTGCTAAATGGTTTGTGGTCTAGCATTATATATATATATATATATATATATATATATATATATATATATATATATATATATAGCAAGATTATAGTAGTTAGATTAGCAAGATTAGCAAGAGAAGAAGGAAATTCAGAGAAAGTGAGGGAGATTACTTCAAGGATTTATTTCACATTCCCATTTTTCAGCATATTTTGAAATTATTATTGTTTGAAGTTATGTTGGTTCAAAACGCAAAATGCTAAATTAAACGAACTATCATAAGAAAAATATAAAATCTAAACTAGCGCAGTGGGTACATTTCTTAACTATAAAACAATTTGTTCACATTGGAATTAATAAAATACAAAAATTCCAAAAAAATGTTTCCAAGTACAAAAATTAGTGTATTTTTAATAAATATGTCAACAGCTTATCTTATGTTATGCTGAGGTATAACATAAGATAATGAGGTAGATAAGATAATGAGGTAGCTTTGTAAAAAAAATATAAAATGAATGTAATTGTTTAATTTATTACCAATTAGTTTATACTGATGCTTATATAAAAAAAAGGATGCCTTCATAAAAAGACACCCTTTTATTTTTATTGACTATTTAATAAAAAAGAAACATCCATAAAACCGTTTTCATCCCACTAAAAAAAAAGTCTGGAAACGAATTCACAAAAGTCAGTACACTTTGTTTGAGTTATTTGCAGTTTGTTTAAAATATCAGGAAAAATCTGGATAGGGTCGCTCTCAGGAAATACAGCACTGTCTGGGATTCCATTAGAGATAAATTTAGCATCTATAGGGAAATGATGTTGTATATATTTTCCGGAGACGTGATTTACGTTTTGATACCATTTAGACGAGTTGCTTTTAGCAAAAAAAAAATATTTTCAATTCGATTAACTCTTAGAATTTGTTGTCGAAAATTCATGTTTTCTAAAAATAAATCGAAAGGCGGAACCTTAAAAAGAAAAAATATCACTAAATACATGAGAAAATGTAACTTTTTAAATTTTACGTAACCAGCAACGACATCTTTGAATGAAAACACGCATTATGTAATGACTCGTCTAAGCGTTCAGCATCAGATATTTCAAGGCGTTAGAGTATTTTGTTCCTTAATTGAACAACGTAATAGTGATTTTTAAAAGCTTGCAATATTCTAGATGACAGAGGGAGTGTTGAAAACGATTCACGTCATCATGATCATCAAGTTAGAACTGAAAGAAACTCCAAAGAGAAACCGACATTTCTCGAAATGATCGTTGTATGTCAGAGCCACGAACATCGAGAAATTTAGTGATATTTATATTATATATATATATATATATATATATATATATATATATATATATATATATATATATATATATATATATATATATATATATATAGGTCCTCAACTTAAATCTCGGGTTTTCTTGGATTACTTCCGGCATTTATTTATAAAAAAATGTAATACAGACTTAATTTTCGAAGTAACCTCCCTCAGTTTTTATACACTTTCTCATTTCAGCTCAAAACAACAGCGATGGGACCAAGTTTGGGAGAATAGGTGCGATAAAATCTCCCAGCCAAATTTGGTGGATCATTTCCATGTATCTTGAAGCATATATATTTCTCCTTAGTGAGTTCGCTGTTGTGAATGAACTATACTTGTATTGTGACCAGTTTGATAGTGGTGGTGATTTCTTTCACGATGGTGCTCATTTTCTCAACAATGACGGAGGTGCTAATTTTCTTGATGATATATCGATAGACAGTCGTCGTGCAACGATGTTAAACTTTGATCACCTGTTGTGTTGTTAGGTACACTATTGAGTTTATATCCTTGATTGAAATGTTAAAATGCTTGACAGTTCCACTAAAACAGATGATTAATCCGCTGCTGTTGGCACCAGCACTGTTGATGGATCCGTTGCTAGTCTCATTGTTGTTAGATCCATTGATGGTCAGGATGGAACCGCAGATGGACCCGTTGCTTGTTACATTGGAACCATTTATAGATTCATTGCTAACTGATGGGTTGCTGGTCGCTTTGGAACCCTTGATGAGTGTATTGATAGATTAGCTGTTGGTGTCAGAGGTGGCTGTGTTCATAGTTGCAATATTTAGAGTGTTTACTCTTCAAGTTTCTTCAGAGTTGGGCAATGCTTGTCCGGGTACATCAATTATAGGATATAAAGGGGCTTGTTAGGTATGACAGACTGAGTTTGCTAATGTTGTGTGGGTTTCTCACCTCGTAACTACACTACTATCCAAAAGAAACTGTGAAGAAGTCAACACACACCTTTATTTACAACTAGCGCGTAATTTAACAATAAGTTATATTTGATACACATTACTGTACATATTTTTTCTATGAAAAGCCAAGCAGATTTTTTTATCAAAAAAACCAAGACCGTCCCCTTAACGAAATATAAAAATTCCTTCGCCAATCTGTCAAGATGTGATTTTTCCAAGTCGGGAATAAATAACATCAGAAGGAAATATGTTAATTTGTCACGTCACCTTCCGTTCCGCAATTTTTTTTTTCCTTCTCTCGCTCGAGGTGGTTTCTTCGAGCCGAAACTCCATTACCCAAGTTGGCGGACCGCAAAAGCCGCAACGGCGACGACGATTCGTGGGCGGCGAAAAATGACGTTTGACGTCTGGCGTCTGTTAATTAGACGGCAGTTATTTTTACTGGAAATTGTTTCAGCGAATTGCTGCAAGGCTTAATTGAGCAGATTTGATTTATTACTTAGAGAATCGATCACGAAAAAGTTAGTATAAAGTGTCAGATATTGTATTTTAATAAGAAGAATTAGTACAACTTTAAGTTAGTTACGCTCCGGTGAAAATAAATTTGTAGCGACGACTGTATAGTCTGGTTATTTTAATTATTTTTAGCCAGCTCATCACTGATTTTTTTACCAAAAATTGAAATTTAACCTTTAATCATTCAACACACTCGCCTGATTTTTGTTAAAAAAAACTGTTTTTTTTTTAGTCCTGTTTTCCGTGAGACGCATCTAAGTAATCAGTGAAATCCTCAGGTACAGCATTTAACCCCCATAATTAAGGAAGGCGACGCGACATGGTCATAGGAAAAAATAGCAAATGTTCTAAAACACTCCTTACAAAATGTCCTGGGTTATAAAACTAGTAATAAAAAGTAAAAATGGATGACCGAGAAAGTATTACTGCTAATAAATGAACACACAACATTCAAACAGATAAAAGATAAATATAAAAACCTACAAAAACTAATAAGATCAAAATTCAGGGCTATAGAAAAACGTATGGCTCAGACGTGAATGCAGCGAATAAGAAGAACTACAACGCAGGGATGATGATTTTAATCTTCATAAAAGACTTAAAGAGACCGCAGGACTATACAAAAAGCGAAAATTGGGTATTATAGTCAATGAAAATAACCAAATAGTTGTGAATGATGCAGAAAAATGCAAAATATGGGAAGACTATATCGAAAAGCTCTTTTATGACAATAGACCTGCTAAAGAACTAACTACGGGAGAAAACCTAACTGGACCTTCTATTACTAAAGAAGAACTAGAAACGGCCATACAAGTATCTAAGAAGAATAAAGCAGCTGGTCCTGATGAAATTCTGACAGAGATAATTAACTACTAGACGAGAGAGGCATCGCAATACTGCATAGACTATTTAACCAAATATATGACACTGGCCAATATCCTGAACAATGGTTATCTTCAACCTTAACACCTTGCCAAAGAAAACCAGCACAAGGAAGTGCGAGGATCACAGACTAATTAGTCTTGTGAGTCACTTTATGAAAATATTTCTAAGAATAATACTCAGAGACTATATAAAAAGTGTGATAATGCCATAAGCAACACACAGTTTGGATTCAGACAAGGGGTTAGCACAAGAGAAGCACTGGTCGCAATGCATGTTCTAATAAAGAACTGCTAGGACCAGCGGAAGAATGTATTTCTGTATTTTATAGACTACGGAAAGGCGTTCGAAAAGGTTCTACATCATAAACTTATACAGCTTCTCCGTCGGCTTGACTTGGACTAAAAATACATTCTATGCATAATTGATTGGTGCCATATTGGCATTCTTATGACACATTAGAATTCTTATAGGTGTATGGCAAGGATGTATACTGTCACCGCTCTTGTTTAATCTATACGCGAAAGCTATATTCCAGGAGGTACTTGAAAACAAAGAGATTGGGATTAAGGTCAATGGAGTCTGGATAAACAACATACGTTATGCTGATGATACAGTTTTTATTGCAGACAACATGGAAGATCTACAACAATTGTCCAATATAATTGGAAAAAACAGTCGAAACTCGTAAATTCATGTTAATTACAAGGGAAACAAACATATTCAGAAATTCCAAACCTACACCGGGAAACCGATAGAATGGGTAACAAAATTTAAATATCTGGGAACATTGCCTTATGAAGAATGGTCCTCAGACAATGAAATTAAATGCTGTACAAGCCCGAAGTACTTTCCTGCAATTCAAAAAACTCTTAATCTGTAGCGACTTCGACCTTGACCCTCGATTAAGATTGATAGGGTGCTACATTGGGTGGATACCTCCCAAGATTGGACCTTAAAGGCAAATGCTATAAACAAACTGGAGGGTTTTGAGATGTGGATATACCAGAGAATTCTTAAGATACCGTGGACTGCTAGGATGACAAACGAAGAGGTTCTTAAATGCATCAATAAAAACCGCGAGCACCCCAGCATCATAAAAAAAGGGAAGACTACCTACCTCGGTCACCTCATGCGAGGCCAGAAATAGTAATTCCTACAACTAACCATCGAAGGCAAAATAGAAGGTAGAAGATGATTAGGACGTAAAAAGATGTCATTGATGCGGAACATGAGGCAATGAACAGGCATAAACGATATACAATTGCAAACATCCATTAATGGATGTTGGATTGGAAGATTTTAAATTATTCTGGGTGTCGATCCGTTCATTATTTTTCCGTTTCAATTGAACAGAACGGAAAAAGAATATATCTATTATAGTCGATGCTAAGCAACAAGGTCCATCCTATTTTGTGGAATGAAATAGATAAAGTATCTTTCAGGCGCAGCGAATCGGATTACAAACTTAAAACGGAAACACAAAAAAAGAAGTTCGCTAATTTAAAACAAATACATTCTGAAAGTCCAAGAAAAATCGAAGACAATAAAAAATTAGTTATAAATGTATCTAACTACCACTAATCCACAGATGAAGAATCCATACTAAGCAAAGGCTTCAACTTTGCCATTGCCCGAAAACATATACCAACAAAAGAAATAATTTCGAACGTCGAATCAACTCTAGGCAACAAGCCAGATGAAGAAGCGGAAATAATCAAACAAGATGTAGCGCGAATACTACCATCCAACAAAATACCAAAACCAAATGTTAATAAGACTGAAATCAGACCGCTTGAAGGTTTAAATAGAAACTAGGATAGAGGATATCACTATATTACCAGCAGACAAAGGAAACGCAACAGTGATAATAAACACCTATATGACACCTATATGACACCTATATGGCAAAGATGATGAATATTTTACTGAAAAAGACATATAAACCAGTGAACAGAGATCCAACAACTTATCTAGAAAAAAGGACCAAAAGCAAAATCAAAGCATGGTAACTAGAATCGGATATTGAACGAAGAATAATTCCAAGGGAAAAAGCAGATGTCCTAAACTAAACGGTCTACCCAAAATACATATACCAGAAATCCCATTAAGGCACATAGTAAGTGCCTGCGGTTCTCCAACCCAAAATTTTGAAAAATATCTAGCAAGTATCATGCAACCAAGCGTCAAACTTGCCGAGTCTTATGTTGAAAGCTCAGAACATTTGATAAGATACACTGACTGTCTGACATTGTCTCACTATATCCAAGTATCCCCATAGACGATGCCCTGGAGCTAATTTCGATGAACGAGGGCTTTCCACCATACGTGAGGGAAATCTACGAGCTTGAAGAATACATATTTTTCCTTCAACCAGCAGATCTACAGACAGACTGACGGTGTCCCAATGGGATCATCTTTATTACCCGTTATAGCCAAGCTGTTCATGACTGACTTCGAAACAAAGGCATTGGCCAACGCTCCTTTAAAACCTAAACTTTGAAAACGCTACGTAGATGATATCTTTATACTATGGCCTCACGGAAACGAACTTCTAAACAACTTCCTAACCCAGTTAAACGAAATGCAGCCCAGTATACAGTTCACTCTGGAAGTCGAACAGGATAGAAAACTGCCGTTTTTGGATCTCCTCATCACAAGGAAACTTTCTGGAACCCTCGATTACACAGTGTATGTGTAACCAACTCACATCGATCGATACCTCGACGCAAAATCCCATCATCATCCTTCTCAAATCTAAGCTGTAGCGAAACACCTTGATTTCCAGATCTTCCGACTGACATTACCAGATACACGAAGCGAAAAACTACCAAAAATTTCCACAGCCCTTAGACAAAATGGATATTCAGAAAAACTGTATCATAAAGGCCATTCGCCGTCAGGAAACCCAAGCACGAAGAACAATAGAGGATCATGAACCAAATACACCAAGGTCGTGCTACCATAGGTACAAGGAATCACAGATACGATGCGCAGACTACTAAGGAAACATAAGATCAGAACAGCCTACAAACCGCACAAAACTGTCGCAAAAATCCTAAAAAACCCCAAGGACAAAGTTAGACTAGAAAATCATGTGGTGTATAGTATATCATGTTCCGACTGCTACAGAACATACATAGGACAAACAAACAGACGAATATCGGCCAGAATAGAAGAACATAAAAACAACTTGAAAAACAAAAAAACCACTTCCGCTCTGTTCCAGCACCATCTACAAACAGAACATAAAATCAATTTTGAAGGAGCCAAAGAAATAGCGAATATTGAAAACTACAAGGTCCGAACAATCAAAGAAGCCCTTGAAATAGAAGAAAGGGGTGAGCTAAATACGCGAAACGATGTTGGCAACATTCCAAAAATATGGAAATCCCTTCTGAAAAAAGAAGAAACGCGGCAACGTGGCGGCGATGTAAAAAAATCGATAAACGGACATCGCAAATAGTCCCGAACTACCCCGATATAATCTGCGCAGTCGCCGGCCGGCTATAAAAGCGAGTACAATGACCCGTGCATGTCAGTTGGACTCTTCAGTCGAAGCGGACAGCACTTGAAAATGCCAAATAAGATTTTGGCGAAACGTCCTGACTCTTCACAAAATCAATGGATCGACACCCGGAATATGATATTTTTATTAGTATTTCTTCGTTAGTTGTAATTTTTGCAGTTTCTAATATATATATATATATATATATATATATATATATATATATATATATATATATATATATATATATAAAACAATAAAATTGTTGCATCAACCAAATATTTGACAGATAAAAATTGACAGCATTGGAAGTTGGATGCGTTGGATAACGCTTCGCTATAGATGAATTATTTTCTTTAAAATAATCTTTCCTTTCTTTGGATTCGTTTTTTTCATAGAAATACCGGATTGGACATAAAAAGACCATAAAGTACATAAATAATACTTTATGGTTCCGATACCTTTCAGCTACGGAAAGTACACCGAAAAAGAATATCTCTCCATTTTTTGCTGCCAGCTTTTCCGTCTTCAAAAGTAACCGCAAAACATATAAATTCAAGTTAGCGAGTTACGTGACAGATCTCGTCTGCGTCGTTATCGAAGAAGCGAACTCCGTTTCCCAAAAGGGAATTTCACGCCATCCCGGAAGCAAAATATAACGTGCCGATCTTATTGGTCAACGTTGAAATAAGTTTATAAATATAAATTACGGCCAGAGGACGCCTATATCCTCTAGGGTTGTATTTTCGTGCTGTTAAACCGTTTTTCTAACGTGCTAAAATATTCATCGTCGTGTTTTAACCGTATCCTTTTGGTGGGTGTGTTTGATTTTTTCGTATTAGAGTCCGGGTTTTCCTTCTTGTTGTGATTAATAAATGATCTATGTATTATCAATGACTTTCAATCCAGCTTGACATATAGCCCGATTAAAAGAGAAACGACTGATACAAGATAATTTGTTTGTAGTGACTAACAAATCATCTATGTACTACTACGATCAAAAAAAGTTTGAATCGTCCCCTGATGATGCTAACTTGGTTACCGAAATGAGCGTAGAACGAACTAAGAATGATCTGGTGTAAGTGGAAAATTCGACAAAAAATTTAAAGTGACTTGTGTTTTAAAAATTCGCGCGCCTCACATATCGATACAAACGTTTGTTTTTGTAAATTGTCCTTGATATTTGACAAAATTAAAAGTAAAATTAACTAAAATTTTGTAACTAACCCTTTCCTAGCGGACTATCCATTTTTATGATTTTCTACAATTACTCTAAAATTCAGCTAATTACAAGTACTCTATTATATTACTAAAGTAGTTAAAAAAACACAGATTTTTATTGTTGCTAGAAGTACTATTTCTAAGACCTGGCCTAATTTGTACCGTCAGATACTTTATGTATTTCAATGTTAGGAACTTTGTTAAAAAATATATCAATGGTTTGCTTCATGGCAATGGCGGCTGGTATATAAAAGCTGCAGAGCTGCAGAGCTGAGAGCAAAAAAAAAATACATATAAAGTTACATATATTTTTAATACTCTTTTATTAGCTTCACCCATATCTATCTATGTAACGGAATATTTGAACGTTCTTTTCACCCACTTCAAAACGTCAGATTAAATTGAAACTTTGCACACAAGGACCGATGTCAATATAATAATTTAATAAGTTTGTCTTATTATCCTGTACAGGATCGTCAGTATCAAAGATTTGTTTTCGGAGAGGGAGCCTGAGACACGGTTACAACGCCCAAGGAAGGCAGTAGGCACGCAAATTACCCACTCGCGCCACGGGTAGTTAGTGACGAATAAAATCTAAATAAGATTTCTTTTAAAAATTCGACACTAAAAAATTAAAAAATAAATAATAATTTAAAAAACTAAAAAAAATGCTTTTATAGCAGATCGAACTAAAAAATGAAAAACAAATTATAGTTTAAAAAACACGCTTTTATGGTAAAGCGAACTAAAAAGTAAAAAATAATTTTTAGTATAAGAATAAAGTGATGAACGAGAAAATTATGATTATGTGATGGACAAGAAATGTCTCATTGTAAAAAAGCGTGGAGTGCTTTGTACTATATTTTCATACTAACTTTTTTCACAATGACATTAATTTTCTCGTTCATCACTTTATTCTTATACTGAAAATTATTTTTCCTTTTTAGTTCGGTTTACCATAAAAGCGTGTTTTTTAGTTCTTTTAAACTATAATTTATTTCGTGACATTTAATTGTGGGGATTTTTTTACTTGCTTAGTAAATCTGGTAAGTTTATATCTCTTATTTGCAATTTTGGTTTGTTAAATGTATTTTATAAATCGTCTGCTGCTATGCAGAACCTCCATATTTCAAACTCACGAACCGCCACTGCTTCGTGGTATTCAATTAAACAGTTTTTTGTGTAACATAAAAATACACTACAATGAGTACATTTACTATGTGGTTTCAATTATACCTTCTTGATCCCACAAAACTCCACACCTTTCTCTATGCTCTGTAAATATAGGCCTGTTACCCAAACGTACATCTCTCACAGTAGTATAATTGGCCTTGCTTTTAGAACGCTTGTCTTTTAGAAGCACCAGGACTTAGAACGTTATCTGTAGAAGCTCTTTTTTGCAACACCTTTCATCGTCATCAACCCTTGGGTAACAGATCGTCGAAAGTTTTTGACGGTAGTTTTTTCGAATATACGGCCATGAATAACAAAGGCGTTGACAAATGCTATATCTATAACACTACCCAGAACAATCTATGGTTCGCTTTTTTCGTCGACACAATATAGCGCTCTCAATCGATCAGCTGTATCGACACCCCCCACACAGGCATTTTAATCTTTGGCTGCCATTACACAAGGTACTGTAGATTTTGATTCATATTTTTCGTTACGTGACATTGTGGCTTCCTCGTTTCCGTGACAATTTGACACTAAATATTCCATTTTGTTATCTTTCCATTTCCAATATCCGATATCTAAGTTTGAAAATCGATAATTGCTCTCTCCTCTTTTCATTTCAGAATCAGTAAACATATTTCCTGGAAGCCCCTTTCTATTGTCCCACAAGGGTATTTTCAGTTTTCAATCTTTCTAGCAAAGCAATAGATGAAAAAAATTGTCAAAATAACCAATTTTGCCTTTTCTCATTCTCGCTCGGTCAACTCTAAAACAACTCTTTCCTCTAAGTTTGAAATTTCTTTATACATCCTCTCTGGTCAGCCAAACAACATAACATGGGTAGGTATTGTTTCGGTACAGACCCATCTTTGAATTTGATCACCGACTGACTCATCCACGCTCATTTCTCGAGTCCCACGATAACACTCTTGAATTTTTTTCTTTAGCACATCCACTACTGGTTTTATTTTGTACAGCTTGTCCTTGCAGTTCGTAGGCATTTGTGTATAATCATTATAACGTAGATGTAATAAAATAATTGAAAATCTGTCTGTTGGTACGGTTTTGCATAAAAGTGGATTGTTTAGCTCAGGTGCCGACGACTAATGGTCTATCCAAGCTGGTCTAGTGTTTTATCCAATGTAGAAATATATGCCTATAAATGCTACAAGTTCCACCTTTTTTAGATTGAACACCTTGTCTTTCTCTGAAGCGTAAAGGTTGCTTTGGTACACGATATCATCTAATATTTCATCAATCAATACTAGAAATATATCGGTCGGTGTGGCACTGTGAGCAAAACATTGTTGTACTACTTCGGTATTTGCTGAATATTCTGGTAAATGTATGTTCCACTTACGATTTGGTTCGACAACCTTTTATGCGGTAGCTCCCGGCAAGGATGTACCTGGTGACGGAAGATCAATCTCTGGTCTGGGACTAGGAACCGGCGATGTAGATACCTGATGGATAGAAGATTCTTGTGGTAATTCTTAATTTGTAGGTGATAAGGGTTGGACTTCGTCAAAGCCTCTCGGTGTAGGTTTTCTTCGTCTGGAAAATCCATTCATCGTCACAGTCTGGAAGGTCTTCCAACAACAAAACCTCAATGAGAGCAGTATTTTTGAAATATCCATTTCAATACATCTACAACAATTTAAACGTGAATTTAAAATTGTCTAAATTTTGAAACCAACAGTCACTGAGGGTACTTTTGGGTTCTCGTCGGTTTTCGTAAATTTCACACGTAAAATAATATCACCAAATACCATACAAATATCTACAAATCTAATTGATTAGATAATGTAACTAAGATATACAATTTTTAAAACAGTTTTGAAAAATGCACATTTAAACTCTTCTTTCTTCTTCTTGTCCTGGAGGTTAAGTTGACCCGAAGGCCCTGACTTGTATTCGCTGATTTTTTCGAACGTCACGACAATGTCGCTTGTTCGAAGGGTTTTAGCTGCCGTCCTTTAGGCATGGAGGTGATGACCGAAGAGGATGGTCATACTGGGGCAACGGCCGGCAATGAAGCTGCCGTGGCTCTGATTAGCGGATTGTCCGAAAGGGACGCCGTCGCTAGGAATTTGTCCAGAAGTCTGGACAGGAATGTCTGAATCACTGGTATGTCAGTTTCCCGATGGATTTGCGCATTCCTTACAAACCATGGGGCACCTACTAACGTGCGAAGAACACGTGACTGGAACGATTGCAGAATTGCAATCGACGTTGGGGGGAGGTACGGAAACCAGGCCTGAGATCCGTAGGTGAGGACGGATCGGACCATGATTTTATACAAGGTTATTCGGATGTTCAGCGAGAGCTTACTTTTGCCGTTCATTAGGGGGTAAAGCAGACGAGCCATGGCTCTTGCTTTCCCGGTTACCTTCTTTAGGTGCGGCACCCACGTGAGGGCCTACATTTAAACTCACTGACTACCGAACAGGTTGTAACTTGCAAATCAAGTTGATTGGCCGTTTCTCGCGGAACACCGAATAGAGCGCTCTGATTGGCTAATTCGAACGATACTAGAGTGGATCATCAGTGAGTGTAAGCGCGGAGAGCCTGCCTATTCAGTATATTTGACGAAAAAGGAGGTAGTACATATTAGTACCTTCAAATAGGAAAGGGCTGAGTTAAAACATTTTCTCGAGGTACGTTAACTAAGAAACTAGAAACCACGTTAACCTACGCATACCTCTAACATCAAATAGATGACTTCAATATTTTTTTTTATCTATAGTTATATATTTCCCTTACATTTCTTATTACGGAGCAGGATTCCCTCAAGGGAGAACCCGACATAAATGGAAACAAGATAAATCAGGATCAAAATGAAAATTATCCTCCTCCACTCTCTCTCAGTTGCAATGAATTTGAAATTAGTTCTTCCATGTTACTCCACCAGTTCTTTTTTCTTTTTCGTTTTTTAGCTTCGTTCAAGTTACAAAATAGATTGGTGTTTCGGATAATCTCTGGGGCATGTTTTTTGATCAGATGTAATTTAAATAGATGGCCTCTCGAATTTGAGTTCATTGTAATTTATCGGAGAAGACAGCTTGGATAAGATTAAGGATTAACCGGTGCATAATGTATTAAATCTGAGTATTTAAGGTGTTAGGTTTAGTTTAATATTAATTGCATTGTGAAGGAGTTCGGGATCTTGTTGGAAATTGTTTGTGTTGGGTTGATTAACTAACAAAAAAAAATCTATTACCATAATTTAGTATTATACAAGTTTATAGTTGAAAAAGTTACATTATTCTTCCGTATATTCGTCCTTAAGCCCAATACATTTTTTTTCAAGCGGTTCTCCAATTTATTAATTCCATCTTTGAAATGAATTTGAAGTTCTTCAGAATACTTATCTACAGCTGATATAACTTCATTTGATGAAAAAAGCTTGCCACGTAGGAATTTTTTGGTGTTTGAAAACAGATGAAAGTCAGAGGGGCACAGATCTGGTGAATATGGAGAATGCTCCAACAATTCGTAGTATAACTTCTTCCATATGGCCATTGTAAGAAGACCTCTGTGAGCCGGTGCGTTGTCTTGATAAAAAATTATTTTTTCTTCGCTAATCCAGATCTGTTCTCACGAATGTTTGAGTGATACTGTCCTGTTATTGTTCTAACGCTTTGAAAGTAATCAATTAACAAAATTCCTTTTGCTTCCAAAAAATTGATGCCTAACCTTTTTGGTTGATTTTGATCACTTTGGCTACTTCGGAGTACTAACTACACTCTGCGGTTTTTGTCTCAGTTCAGGATCGCAGTGGTAAACCCAAGTCTCATCCATAGTTACAAAACAACGTTTAAAATATATTTTATTCTTTGGAAAAAGATATAAATGTCCGTTAGAAAGTTTTACTCGAAGTCGTTTTTGATCCGAATTTAAAAAATGCGGCACCCATCTTGCATATTGCTTTCTTAAACCCAATTCTTTTTTCAAAATATGAAACACCCTTCGGTTGAGATCTCCATGACCTTAGTAATTTCACTCAAAGCCAATTGTCTGTGATCCATAACCATATCATGTTTAGAATTCATTATTTGTTCAGTAATTAAACTTATTGGATGTCCAGAACGAAGATTATCATCCAGGCTTGTACGACCACGTTGAAACTCACCTGCCCACTTACAAACCACTGTTTTTGAAGCAGTAGACTCCCCTAATACGTTTACCATTCTATTATGAATTTCCATTGCCTTTAAATCTTTTTTTACAAAGAATTTAATCACTACACGAGTGATAACTATTATTTTCCATAAAAAAAATTTAATATGATGTATAATTTAGTATATGATTAAATAGTGATGGCTGTTATTTTTCATTAAAAAGAAACAACACTGATACGTTTACTTTAAGCTGCTGTTTTTGTACGAATGAATTGACACATCAACTTGAAACTTCACATATGTTCATATGAAGGATGAAACTTCAAAATGTAGTAGATTATATCGTTCTTTTACTGCTATGTAGGTATCCCTCCGCGAACTTTTCAATTAGCCTAGGAAAAAAGAAAAAAATTGGAAGACTACAAGATATAGTAGAGAAATGGATGATGTTTAATAAGACATTTCACGCATGTGTCTTGGGTAGGAATAAATTGAATACCTTTTCAATCCTTACAGCATCATACCATTAGTAATCATGAATCAATGGAACGGTACACAATATACGTTCACCGTTAAGGCATACGAGGTGTGTTAATAATGTTAATGAGAGTGGTGGCATAGCGTTCGATCTGGCAACACCGCTTCCGCTTTAAACGGTATGCAGACCAACATTTGATGCATCTTCGGTGTAAGTTTGAACTCCTTAGACCCCTTGGCGATCTGCAGCAATTATTTTCATGAACCGATATATTAGTGGGCACCAAAAATTAATAACATCAATTTTGAGCAACGGTGCGCTGAACATATTTGTTTCAGAATTGGACGCACTCAAAAAATCAAGACATATTTGCCTGCTATTGTCATTTCGATACTGCGAAGAGTTAATAGTAACATATTAGGAGTGCATCACAAAATACAATGCTTAAATATGTAGAGAGCGAAAAATATTATGGCTTATCCGGGGCAAAACTGTCACAACTCAAAAAAGATTAATTCTTAGGAAGGACAGTATAAACGTTTGAAATAATAATATAGTGCCTTTCTTTATTATAATGTCATAGTAGTATTAAGTAAGTTATGCTACTTTTTTTAAACATTCAAGAGAATTTTTTATTACATTGGACATAATTTTTATTAATTTTTAAAATAAAAAAAATTGGGTTGTGTAACTTTTCTACTGCAAAATACACACACAAGAAAAGTGTAAGAATATTTCTATGCAATATGAATAGAAATTATGTATTAGTTTCTATGCTAAAAGTCGAATAGTTTTTGCTTGTTAAAACTTTGCTTGTTTTTATTGTTACTTCAAGAAACAATAAAAACTTAACAAAAAAGATAGATGCAAAAAAAAAATAGAATTCGTTTATTACATTAAATTTTTTGTATTTTATTTATTCTGTCGTTCTTTTCCTTATAAACCACATGGTAAATATTGTGATCTACATTACAAATATTGTGTTTTATAATGGAACAACATTTAACTTTACAAGATATGTATCGGGAAGTAGGCCTTCTTGAAGCTGGTTGGTAAGTCAAAGTAGCTAAGCGGATAGATGTTTCACAAAATGTCATCAATCGGCTATATAGGTCCGCTTGAACAACATCCAGGACGAGGACGCTGTACAACTGTAACTCAAGATTAGACTTTTAGTTTTAACTGCAAAAAGACAACCTGCTATAATAGCACCTGAGTTGGTAACGTAGTTACATCGGACGCATAACTTAATTGTTAGCCGAGATACTGTGAGAAATAGTCTCCATGAAGTCAATCTCCATTCTCGACGACCGCTGAAATACCCATTTCACTCAAGAGGCAATCGTGACGCAAGATTTTCAAAATTGGGATGAAACTTTTTGGTCCACGATTTTGTTCACTGATGAGTCCAGATTTGGATTTTATCCCGATTCTCTTCAAATAAGAGCGTGAAGAGGATCCGGAAATTTGCAACGTTTGGGGCACGTCCAGGGGGTGCATACTTACAAAGGCGGTACTGTTATGGTACGGGGTGGAATCATTATTGGCGTAGAACCGAGCTCATTTTTTGTGGATTTTTGAGAGCTCAGCAATATTTGAATTTTATTCTCCAGTTCACATTTTGCGCGTGTTGTGACCAACTGGTTAATCAACCAGGGAATTGACGTATTGCCATGACCAGCACAATCTCCGGACCTAAATTCAATCGAGCATGTATGGGACATGCTTCAAAAAAGAATTACCCCCACATGGCCAACATTCCAAATGCTTTTAAATGCAGGGAGCTTTTTTCTATGAACAATAGGTATAGGGTTGTTATTAACCACCGTGAAGCTCATACTTTGTATTAAAATTTGTTTGATGTTTTGCTTTTTCAAGAATTTTATGTATGCCTAACTAAAAATACTAATTTTTTTTAAATTTTTGAAAACGCTTTAATTATAAAAAAACATGCTTTATTTTGTTATATTATTAAACAATCAAAATAATACCATATATAAATATTTTTCAAAATATACTGTTGTGAATAAAATACCAACATGTATAAAAAAATCTTTAGACTTTTCTTGTGGTTGTGTGTATATATCTTCGTCAATCCCGACACTACAAAAGTTTTTTTTAGATAAATCGTATTACGCATGCTTATTGAATTCAATAGAAACTAATTGTGCCTTTGTTTTCTTTTTCGAAAATCAACATTCGAAAATACAATTTGTCCACACATGTGCTAGTTAGGTCTGTATTTTATAGACTAATTCGGATCCCAATGTTCACATTTGTGTACAATTCGCCCAAGAGGTTGTGTTCTCTAATAAAATAATAAAAAGTATTAAAAACATATATTTGCTGGAAATTAAATTGAGGTATTTTTAAAGTTATTTGAATAAAATAAATAAAAGTTATCTATTTGTGAAAGCTTAAAAAACAGTTTCTTTCTTTTATAATACATAAAAATACATTGCAAGTTGTACATCTTATTCGCGTTGTGGTCGTGCATCTTTTTTTTGACAGGTTAGTCTCTTCATCGTCCACATATTGCCTTCTTCTTTGAGAATTATTATCAACAATCAGAGCTTGGGCAACTCTAACTTTAAAGCTATGAAGCCCATGAATCTCATTTAGTAGATGATGACATAGCTATATCACCACAGCCATATCCATGAAGTGTTCTATAAGAGTACAGCCATCTTTTTGTCTTGTGGTATGATGAGTACAATGAAATCATTCGATTAATGAGATCGACCCCTCCCATGTTTTTATTGTAACTAGATACAATGTCTGGTTGGGGAATAAAAATGTAACCCTTATGAGCCTTAGAATATCTTTTTGCAGTTTTTAAGGGACGAACCATGTGTTTGGATGAAGCATGGTCACAGTCTTGTTGTCACACCACTTGACTAATTTTTCTGTCAAGCCTTACTCGAGTCTCATAAGAACCTCTCTCACCTTTCAATGTATTGTTGTCGGTTTTAAATCCAACGTCTGGGAATCTGTTAGACATAATAATTCTGGTTCCAGAAATACCCTTTTCTAATAATATTTCAAGAAGACAAGTACCGGTAAAATATCTATCAAAGAAACGTTCGTTCCAGGAGAACAATCTCGAACCAATTGCATAACTGCCCTTCCTCCATTGCCCAACTTAAATATTCTGTCTATTTCTGGGTGTAGGGCGGTATTTTTTCCTTGATACACTTCTAAATCAAGAATTAGAACGTTAGGCGAGCACAACAACACATACAAATTGCCTTACAGCGACTTGTACCTGTAAACCTGTAAACGGTATAATTTGTTCGTCAATACATACATTTTGAGATCTTGGCAGAGAAAGAACTTTTTCCCTAAAAGTTGATATTAACGGCCTGATTTTCCATAAAAAAATCACTTTGTTTTTCTTGATTGTCACTGCCAAGTTGTTGACCACATGTATGGCATTGCGGATGCAAAAAAACCGGTCTCTGGTCATGGCTGTCGCAATAAGTGAAACTTTAAAATCACCCTCCCAGTACATCCTGATATTTGGATATTTCATTGTACTCATGAAAAATGTGATACCAACAGACTTCTTAATTTCTTGAGTTAAAGTTTTAAGGGCTGCATTTTTTGGCTGATGATAGTACATGTTTGTGAATTGAGCAATTTCAGTAAAAAAATATCAGAAAAATATTCGCAAAAGTATTTAATTGGTGACTTTTCCATGAAAACAGGTTCCACTGAGGTCTGCTCAACGTTAGGAAAAAGTGCATCTAGTTTTTCAGAATTTTTCCAATCTGGCAAAATTTTACGCTCTGTATTTGACGTACGTCTCCTTCGCTGAGCTCTCCCTCTCTGTGCTCTCCTTCTCTGTGCACTTTTCTTTCCCCCCTGTTTTGGGGGTTGTATAACCGTCAATTCAACAAGCATTTCATTACTACGTGGTGAAGCATATAAAGTTCAAACAGAAGCTTCATCTAGTCCACTTCCTATCAAACTAGGTACTTCATCACTATCATCAGACTAATTGCATTCATCATTAATATTTGAAGGAATTTCTTGATGATCGGGGATGTAGTCTCCATCAGAATCATCACTACTAACATCGATGTCACTCTCATTCAAAATAAAGCAGATTTCGTTAACATCAGCCTCATCATTTAGTTTGAATAAGCGCCTTCTTGGTCCTAAAAGTGAAAAATTAAAATCATTAAAAAATTTTTATGTAATTTTGTAACCTAACGTACACATTTGTGGACAATTGATAAGAGTGATAAGAGGCTCAAGTCCAAACGTACCCATATGTGTACATATTTTATCAAAAATTAATTTTAACGTAAAGAATAATTATTCTAATAAAATCAACATTTAATCTGATTATTTATTTAATACATTATCCACCAAAAGCTAATAAATAATAGTTAAAACATTTATTTAAGAAGACTTACTTGAAGACTCACGAGAACTCGAAGCAACAGGTTGGTCAATTTTCCACCATCATGTTGTTATCATGCAGTGCCTCCTTGTTTGGAAGATAATAGAAGAATATAGGAAGATAATAGGTATTTTTTTACTACTAGGTAGTAGCACTAGTTGGGCCTAGATTTGACGGTAAATTTAAATGTATAGTCTTCCTGCGTCTCTTTGAAAAGTGTGGACACTGGATCTGACGAGGATATAGCATTTTCGAAATAAAATTCATTTTAGATATGCAACGATATTGTTTTTATAACAATGTATTATTGTCTTACAAAAAAACAAAATCATATTTACGGTAAAATATAAAAAAAAACACGACATGTGAGAAAATGCAGCACAATCAAGCAGAATTGTTAATGAAGCATTTTAAAAAAACTAATAGTACTAGTAGTTTAATTCTATTTCAATGTAAATTTTTTTTATATAAAACTGTATGTTAGTCATTTCGGGTTCCATATAGACTTTTATAATAGAAATATTGAAAGTTTTTCCGTCTGATGTTTTATTAAAATTATTGTATCTCATTTGTGAAACGAAATTTTTGAAATAAAAAAAAATTAATAGAACATTGCATTCACATTATACGGATCTCCTGTTTTTTTTTGCCATTCGAATTAGACTACAATATTGTTCAGGGATATCAACAGGTCCAGAGTTTAAATTTCTTTTTATTTGCCTTTCGATTACAGAATGTATAGTGCACATTCTCATTTTGGTTATGTGCTCAAATCAGATATTTCTCAGAAATCAGGAAATTTTTCTTTAGATTCCGAATTATTACTGAGATATGTCACTTTAGATAGTTAGAGTACGCCCGCTTTGCCGAAGTGATAGAGGTGCGATTTATCGGTAAACCGTGGAACTTACTGATCCTTACATTAATAATTGAAAAAGTTGACTGAACGGAATAGGTTCTTCATCCCGATTCATGATTTTCTTGCATTTTTCTATTTGAATGCTTTCATATGCATTAAAGCCGTATTGTTATTTACACTTTTAACCAGTCTTAAATTACTAATTCATGTTTGATTGCATGGTGGACAACACTCATTTCTCTCATATCTAATGTGAGCGATGTGTTCTTTATATCTCGTTAATATGGATCTTTTTGTTTGCCCAATATACCTTCGCAATCGCATCGCAATCTTGAAAGATAATTTTGTAAATCCCCGACTTTTCATGGTGATCTACTTTATCCTTTGGATTACCCAGGACTTCTCTTTATTTATTATATGGTTTATACACAATCTTAATGTCCACTTTTTTCAAAATTTTGTCTAAACCTCACGTGAATTGGACATCAAACGGTATTACCATGAATTTATTTTTGCTCTGATCCTTTTGAAAAGTCGAAGATTCTTTCAATAATTTTCTAAACTTATGTTTTCTAATTAATTTATCTACAATATTCTTATTATAACCATTCACTTCAGATACCTCCCTAATTAATTTTAATTCTTTGTTATAATTATCTTTGTTTAAAGGGACATTGATTAATCTATTTACCATAAACCTTATTACCTTGTGGTGGTAGGTTAGCGATTGGGGTTCTCATATATAGAAAATAGTTTGGTTTTAGAATTGGATTAAATCATGTCCTGTGATGCTAACATTGTTAGCGAAACGTACGTCGAGAACTTTAAAAAAGTGATTCGGTGTTCAGTGGTAAATCTCTTTAAGTTTAGGGTTTCAAACTGAAGGTTCCAATAGAAAACTTGATCTACGAAGATTATTCTGAGTTGTTTTGTATGAAAAACTCAATTTTCGCTTTTTTTGAGTTGTGACGGTTTTCTTATCAAGTGTTGCACTATTTTTGTTCCCTGAACTCATTTGATCTTTACTTATAATAAACTAACACATATATCAACTAATTCGTCTAATAACATTTAATTTAAATCTAATTAGAATGTCTTTCAACTTGAATAAAGTTAAAAACAAAGAGAAAGCGTTAGAGTAATGTAAATAACTTCATTCATTCCAACCAAAAAGGAGAAAACTTTTCATCTTGATACAGATGTATTTCGTTCCTATTTTTAGTGGCATCTCCTTGAAGACATCCTTCAAAGAAATACAAAATATAAGACAAGCGAATGTGGTTGTTGATTTGCAGGATATTGTAAATTAAATTGATTGCCCATAAAATATTTCTCAACACGATGATTTGTACGAAATAGAAGATAATCTAATCTGCAAAACCCACGTTTTAATTCAACCCCAAATTGGCCCCCTCTAAAACCCTCCAAAAACCTGCCATGTTCGCCTTAAAAAGAACTCTAATTAATCCTTGTTTTGGCTGATACGACAACGAAAAGCAATTCTTCTTTACGTAAATATTTAACGTAAGAAGGATTTGTCGTAAACACTTAAATGTCTACATTAGTAAATTATTTAAATATTTAACTCTGTTTTAAATTAAAAGAACTTCTTTATATTTAATTATAATAAAGAAATTCCAATAGGGGTTGCTGTCAAATCATTGAATCAACGCTTGCAGTTTGTCTAAATTTATTATCATAATTAGTGTTCTGTAAGCAAAAGTTACAAAGTATTTTATGGTGCACATAATCGAACGACCGAGTGATGTATTCGCCGAATTATCGACAAATTTCGAACGAATTTCACGCTGCTCAATATTAAAATAAAAACAAGAAAAAAATTATGCCTTCCGAAGAAAATATCACTGATGTTGTTAATGAAGTTCCAAATTTATCGTTATTGATCTGGACGAGATGTGGGTCCACCAAGACAACTCCATATGTCATACAGCCAACGTAACGATATTCAGGAAACAATTCGGCGAGAAAATTATTTCGAGGAACGGACCTGTTAATTGGCCACCAGGAGCATGTGATTTAACGCCTATAGATTATTTTCTTTAGGGTTCTATTAAATCTTTGGTCTATGCCGAGAAGCCAGCTACTATTAACGCTGTGGAAGCCAACATAACTCGGGCAATTACGGGCATAAGAAACCAATTGTTTGAAAAAATGACCGGAAATTGGATTGAGAAACTGTGCCTTGCCAGAAGTAGCGGCGCCGGATATTTGTCCGAAATTGTTTTCAAACATTAATGCTACTCAATGTTATTTCACATAAAATAAATAGTTTCAAGGCAATTAATTTGGTTGTTGTATTATTTTAATTTAAAGTTACGAAAGCACTAAAAAAATCACCTGTATCACATATATCCAGGGTGTTTTCAAAGTTGAGACATTTATTTTAACAGGTTGTAGAACTCGTAAAAATAAGTCATTTTACCAAAAATCATTTATATAAAAGTTGCAAAATAAAGAAGTTATTGACCTTTTGATATTCTCGACCACTACGTTCTAAACATAAAGTATTTGTTTACTGCTGACACTGGGAATGACTAGTATTCTCGTAGGATATTTCTTTTGAGTGTAATGTTCTATTTGACCAGTTTGTAATAATTCCTTAATAGTGCGTGTTTAATTTTTGGGTACTACGATTAAAATGCTACCGTTTATGAACTAGCGGACATAATATTAACTTACGGGGAGTGCCAACAAAATGCAGCCGCATCATGTCGTTTGTACGCGGAAAGGTTTCCTTTAAGAAATCATCCGGTTTCGCGTAAGAGCACTTAAAGGCACAATGAAGATGTCACACTGGAAGACCTCCTCAACGCGAATGAGCGAAAATGAGCAAACAACGAGCAAGTTGATCATAGTAAAGTGTAGAAGATTATACGACAAGAATATTTTTATACCTGCCATTATCAACGAGTACAAGCGTTACAATCCGAAGATTATTCTAAAAGAGTTGAATATTGTCAGTGGCTTTTACATCGGTACACCAGAAATGAAAAGTTTACCAAATTAATTTGGCTACCGTCGAAGTCACATTTACAAGAAAAGGAGTAAATAATTTCCACAACAACCAGATTTGAGTAGTAGAAATTCCGTATGCTATAAAAAGAATACATTTTCAGCACAGATTTTCAATAAATGTTTGGGCTGGCGTAGAAAATGGCATGCTTATTGGGCCTTTATTTCTTCCAGGTCGACTGACAGCAAGTGAAAATTATTTAGACACTCTTCAAAACAATCTGCTACAATTATTACAAGAGGTTTCTTTAAATGTTAGATAGAATATGTGATTTCTACATGATGGAGCTCGGCCACATTTTGAACGAGAAGTTCAGGAACATTTAAATAATGAATTTCCTAACAGATGGACAGGGAGCAATGGACCCACTTCTTGGTCTGCACGCTCACCGGATTTAACGCTCAGCTTTTTTTCTGTGGGGACATTTAAAAAAGTTAGTTATTACGATGGAGAAGTAAATACTATGGAAGAACTACAACCGCTCATTTAAAAAAGTCTAGTGATGTTATTCGTGGACACCGGGATTTAATTTTTGACGCGTGTAGTGACGCATGGATATGTCGAGCAAGATTTTGTGTTAACCGAGTAAATGCTGACAATTTCAACAATTTTTGTAAGATGTAACATTTTTCTTTGTATTATTCTGCAACTTTTATATAAAGATTTTTGCTAAATTGACTTGTCTTTACAAGTTTTTTATTTTGCAACTTATATATTTTACTATATATACTCAACACCTTCATCAACTGTACAACTAACACTGCCATCTTTTCATATTTGAATGAAACTGAATCTTTGCTTCTTTATCTTATTCCTGTAGGGGTTGCAGAAGTTAAAAGAGGGTCAAAAGAGAACAAGAGTCAGAAATAAAAAAGTCAGGAAGGTGGAATGATTCAGGTGTCAGGAGGTGAGTGATTGCATGGGAGATGTTATTAATATAATATCTCCCGTTTCAGCCGAAAGCATCTCCAGTTATTATTAATCAACCTAGAAATGGATTGATTTCAGTGGTCTCTCAATTTGCCAAAATAACATTTTGTAAGTCATTTTACAAAAGTTTATCTGACGGTTATACCCAACTCTTAGTAAAACTATTATTTTCCAACAGCTATTCCACGATTCCAGGAGTGACCAACCCAGATCACGCGTGCCACCCCAGATCACGCGTGCCCAGATCACGTTTGGCACTGTGGAGTTTTAACAGCTGCACGCAAAGACTTATTGAAAAATTAAAAAAATTGAAACTGTAATGCTGTCTTCAGTAACTTTGTCAAAATCCGTAAACTCTCTACTCATAAGCTACTGAATACAACAGCGCCGGAAAGATGCACTGCTTTGGAGTTGCTTGTGTCTTGCTATGGTTGTCCGTTCTCGATCGAGAGCGAGTGCGACACTCTGGTTATTTGGCTCAGTTGATTTTAAACTGCCGAGCAAGACGTTAAACTTTTTTTAACTTGTTTGTAGATTTTGACCTCGAGCTTCGTTGTTTTAATATTTTTATTTTCACTATGTCCATGAGTAAACCTTCGATATCAAAAATAATATATGAAGAGGATATTGCAATGCGTGATTTTAAATATGTCTGGGAAGGACAATTTTTGTTTAGACATCTTCCAAGACGATTTGTTTGATATGTAGAATTTGTGTAGCAGTGCCGAAAAAATGTAACCTGGACCGACATTCAAATAACTGCATAGCGATTTCAACAGCAAATATCCTGAAGGATCACACTTGCGAACGGAATTTATCAATAAAAAAAGAAATCTTTAGCCGGCCAGAAGAGAAATGACGAAATGGGAACTATGGTGAAGGCTTCAAAATAAACTTTCTCTGTTGTTAGGCCGCAGGAAAAAACCCTTTTCTAACGGAGAGGAGATAATAAAAAAATTGCCTTTTTATATTTATTATTATATTATAAAATAGCTTTGTCTAGAAATACCATCATGCGTCGTATAGATGACATGGGCCAGGATGTTGGCATACAAATTGTCTCCAGACTACAATATTTTACAATATGCAAATACTTTACATTAACTTTGGATGAATGAATGCTGTGACATCACAGACAATGCACAGTTAAGCATATTTGTGCGTTACACGAATGATAATTTTGATATTATGGAAGAACTTTTTGAATTGGGCCAACCAGTTTTAACTACAGGTGAGGACATTTTTAAAGAACTTAAAATTGTAAATAAAGTTAACAAAGTAGAGTGGACGAAATTAGATAGCATAGTTGGCAGGATAAAAGATTTTGTTACATTGCTCGAAAATTATTTGGGAAGAAAAGTATCATTGTGTTATCCATCAAGAAGCTCTTTGTGCCAAGGACTTAAACCTGTCTTCTGTTGTTGACCCTGTAGCGCGCTGTGTCAATAAAATACGAGCTCGAGCTCTCAATCGACGTTGATTTCGTGAGTTTTTCCTGGAAGAAATGAAAGAGAATGGCGAGTTACTCTATCATTGTAGTGCTCGCTGGTTTTCCAAGGGAAGTTCACTCGCGGGATTTTGGAATTTGAGGGAGTGTGTTTTAAAATATCTGGAAGAAAACAATGAACTGCCCAGTGAGTGCTTGCTACTCAAGAATAAAAATTGGCTATGAGATTTAGCTTTTCTCACCGTTATTATGGGACATTTAAATAGTATACATTTAAGATTCTCTGTAAGACGTTAATTGTTACCCACCTGAAATCCAAATCGAAATTATTAACCTACAGCACCATACTACACTGAAATGCAAATATAAGGTACTTATTTCAAGTGCATGAGATACGTATAACCAAATTTTGGATGGGGATTGAGAAATGCGACAAATTTTACATTTCTTAGTATCATACACATACTTTGCTGTGTAGAAATACAAGTGTAACTGTCAGACATAAAATTTTCAAATAGGTACATAGATAATAAAATTTTGCTAAACTCTCCATAGGACCATGACCATTAAATCTGTTTGTAGTTGAAATCCATCCTCCTAAATTTCTGAGCAGCAAAGTGGTCGATGACTTGATCATTAAAATTTAAAATTGACTTCACAAGTTTTTTTCATTGCTAACGCACACAACCGTTCCTGTCCAATAGTGTTTCTTAGAAATGTTTTGATTCGTTTGAGGGTAGAGAAACATCTTTCGTTTTAACAGTCGTCATAGAGACGGTACACAAAACAGTCAGCAATTCCACAGATTCACTAAATGTAGAAGTTAAATTGTTTTGGATAAACATTTGTAACAGCGGCAAAGCTCCACTGTATTTCATAAAATCGTCCCGTGCGTACATTACCAAGAGTTCATTTTATAATTTTAAGTAATTTACGTTTGCAAACAGGTTACACACATTTTTAATGTCTTCATTTGGAAAGACATCTCGATATACAACAATTTTTTTAGTTTCAAATAAATTTGCAACAGTTAGATATACATCGAAACTAAAACGTTCATAAACCTGTATGGTCAAGGTATCACAGATTTCCTTGCATATCCTGACATTCGGATTGTGGTCCTCCTTGTCAGTAAATTTCCGTTTTTTTCTACGATTCTCTATGATCATTGTAGATTATTCACCATTAAGTTACCAAATTCTGGATTAATTTGTATTTATATATTGTCTCTAATATTTTGAGTGGCTGTTGTAATGGCTTAACTTTAAGTGCATCTAGTTGCTTGCTTTGCAGTTGATCAAAGAGAATGTCGCAGTGAGGCATTATTTTATTGAAGAAAAACAACCAAAACTTAAAATTATCATCCACCGAATATTTTATTAACCCCTGAGCATAATTAATAGAATTTTTATCCGACTCATAATTTCTTCAAGGCATGTTTGCAATTCTTCTTTGTAAATATAAAGTGTTCACACATTTAGACGTTCCACATTTAGAAGTTCCATCTGATAGGGGCCGCACGGGGTAGAGGCTTTTTCACGACGCTGTCCAGAAGACAGAAGACTAGATTTAATTGGTGATTTTTGATGACAATTCTGTCCTCAAATGTTAAGGTGACATTATCTCTATTCATATATTGCACGGAATTTATCTTCACTACTGTAATCGTTCAAAACATTCACTCGAAAAGTCAAAAAGCGCAATGGCGAAAAACACCTGACTATTGAGAATGGGGCAGCGCCCAAGATATGACGTTATAAATGCGTTTAATCTCCGGGTTACTAGCAAAGCGATGCATTGCTGCTATTGTTTTTTCCATGCGATATTAAAGAAAACAGTAGAGTTGAGAGTTGAGAGTTGAGACTCTATCAAAAATTAAAATAAACTAATGTATGCACTAACTCACTAGTTTAACTGGCTATTCTTTACATCCTTTGAAAGAAAAATGTTTCTTACAACAAGTTATTAAAACCTACAAAGTTTTTAAATTGCCAATCGAAAGGCTGTTAAAAGAATTTCCATTTTAAGCAGATATATGTAAAAGCATATTTGACAAATAATAATGCATTGCTATTTAATGAATAAACTATAAATACACTAATGAAATAATGAAAAAGTTAAGAATCAGCCATACATCAGCCAAAAAATAAAAGTGACATCGTCACCTTGACTAACTGAAATCATTCCCATGGCAAACATTATTTTTTTGTGTGTATTTAAATTCCCTTTTAAACCAAAATTGTGTTTTGTACGCGATTATCACGATATACTAATCAAGTTGAAATCAAATGAAATCTACCTTGACATATAACCAGGTTACATGGAATGGAATCAGGTTCCATTCGAAATTATTTTTTTTAACAATATTTATTTTTATTCAGTATTATTTTAACAAATTTAAAGCGAACAACAAAGAATCTTGTTCAAACTGAAAAATTTCCAGTTAAAAGCCCATTTTAATTAAGGCCTGTGGCAGCATTTAAAGAGCAATTAAAAAGCCGACGGAAAAAAAATATCCGTTTACGATTTTTTCCATCTCAGACGGTGGGCTTTTCCCACGAAAGAATCCTGGGTGTTAATATTAAAATCAAATTTTATCTCGGCCAAGAATTTAACTTTCCGAACTAAAAGTGGATTTAAAGTTTGTTGACGATCGGGACGCTTCCCGAAACTTGGAGTGGAATTATGGATAATGGAGAAAGATATTTTAGAGTCCTTAACTCTCGGTTTATTTTGAATTTTATTATATTTAGGTGCATTGTTGTTTTAGCTTGTTTGTTTGTTCGTATGTAGGATGAAATTGCTTTTAGTTTATAAGGAATATTATTACTCTGTAATCACTGCGTTTTAAGGCAACGCAAACACAGTCTACAAGATGACAGCATTAATTTAATTGAATAAACTTATGATTTGTTTATACTTCCGGCATATTTAAACTTTAGAAGGCTTATACATGTAATTAGATAATGTACGAATTTATCCACAAGATGGCGCTGCGTTTTACGTGTATAATTAATCAGTCATATAACTTTTTTTCCGTTCTTTTTATAGTTAAAGGTTTTTTAGAGTTATTCAATTAGAGGGTTTTTTTTTTATATAGAACTGACCTAATTAATTCAAAGTATTTCTATTTAGTTAGTTCGAATGTAGCGTAATTCTGTGTAAAACGTTTTGAAAATAGGGTCATTCAAATATCTGTTTTCTGGTAATTTCAAAATGGTCATTCTTTTGTTAAAATCTACGATTATATATGGACGGATGGATATCCAGGTATTCAGATATGGATATCCAGATATTTGAATGACCCTATTTTCAAAACGTTTTACACAGAATTACGCTACATTCGAACTAACTAAATAGAAATACTTTGAATTAATTAGGTCGGTTCCATATAAAAAAAACCTCTAATTGAATAACTTTAAAAAACCTCTAACTGTATAAAAAGAACAGAAAAAAAGTTATATGACTGATTAATTATACACGTAAAACGCATATATATTTATATATAAATAAATAAATTCATTTTAGTTCCCCTAGGGCCGAATTGGCCGTGGCTTATTGGCGTCCATTTGGACTGCTCCAATTGAAGGGATGGGTTGGGCTCGTTCCCAGTCAAGCAGCTATCAAAATTTTCATTTAGGCGGAAACGCAGTTTGTTGCATGTTCCACATGAGATTGTCTAATCCAGTAACTAGGTGTATGACACACAGAAATCTCACTCTAAATAAATCTAACTACGCCATCCAACAGGAAGTTGGCGAAAGTATGGGTTGAAAAAAGGTTTAAAGGTTTTGGGGTTAGCGGAGCATCAGCAACTAAGGCTATTTAGCGACTGGACCTACAGCTTAGCGTGGGTTCCGAACCACGGTCATCAGCTGTCGATAACCCGGGCTAGCACCCCCGTCAGGCTATCAACCCTTGGTTATGTGCTTACCCATAAGTCTATCAGGAAGCCTACCGAATGACGAGTGAAAACGTAGAACACTTCTAAAAAGACATCCGGCCTTACTCAGCCTTTAACTGGTATGAATGAGGGGTAATTCGCTATCGAATTTTACAGTCTTGCCTAGAAATAATCACACACATTTAAGTGCAAATAAGTGCGTGCGTGTGTGTGTATGTGTAAGTGTATATGTGTGTGTGTGTGTGTGTGTGTAGGGTAGGAAGTAAATACAGACAGAAGAATGAAAAAAAACAACCATCCGAGCGCTGGAATTGAACCAATTGAACCGAACTGCGGTTTCGGCACAGCAGTGAGAAGCCATCGCCTTACCGTCGCAGCCAGCGCACCCGGCAAAATATGAATTGCTGACTGTGGATAGAGTCTCTCTATTTTTGACTAGAGAACATATGTCGATACCCTGAAGAATCTGAACATCAAGAGACGAAATATGCCTTCCAATTGAAAGGATGGATGCGGTTCCTTCCCAGTCAAACAACTAACAAAATGCATATATATATATATATATATATATATATATATATATATATATATATATATATATATATATATATATATATATATATATATTGCCTCGTGTACGAAGAAATGCAAACTTTCGCCAACTTCCCGAGTTTGATAGGGGACGGATAGTTGGACTACGAGAGGCTGGTCACTCTTTTAGGGAAATTACTCATAGAGTGAACAGAACTCTAGATACTGTGCCAAGATGTTATCAGGCATGGCTTCAAGAGGGCCGTACACATCAAGCCAGGGGTACAGAATCACGCAAAAGAACAACAGACCGCTAAGATCGTCACCTGAGGCTGTAGGCTTTAAAACACCGCTTCTCTATCACTAGGGCAATTAACTAGGGCACCGCTTCTCTACCAACAGCAGTCGTTGAAACGGTGGACGAATGGGTAAGTGTATTGTCGTGGTGAAACAACATGTCTTTCTTCGCCATTCAGCGAAGAACACCGGTTGCAGAGCACCAAAGACCCATAGGAATGCGTAGTGTTTATCGTCGGATAAGAATGATATGAAGAGAACGAATGTCCACTGGATCAAATATCTCTTCTTTTCGGAGGGCGAGAGTAATTACTATACACTTCGCGCCATCCTATGGTGGGCGTTCGAAGAAATTAAATTGAATATTTAATGCGCCCCAAAAAATCTCTTGGTGAAGAAACAACAAATAAAAATTACAAAAAATTGGTTCTGTGAAGAAGTGAAGCACGGATATTGGAAAAAGAAAAAAATTACATCGAGGATACAAGATAAATAAGATATAGCAAATACATCACATTAATAAAAGAATAAGGAATGAAACACACGGATTAAAACTGTAACACGACTTTTATAGCTTGCAAAAAGACGATAGAGATGAAAGAACTAACGAAGAAATACTAATAAAAATATCGGAAGTAGAAGAAGCTCGAGCAAGAACACGCTAAAAACCTCAAGGCTGTAGGCCACAGATTCTCAAAGTCGACTCCGAACTACATAGGGCCGATGTCAGCGAAAACAGAAATTGAAAGTGCATGAGATATATATGGGGGGTCCACGAGAGTGGATCGCATTTAAGCAAGTCGTGAACAAAATTTTGACTTTCCATAAATGGAATAATACACACTACACAGATAGTAATTAAGTACTTACATAATACTTTCTTATTATAGACATATAAATTACATATGAAGTAAATATTTTTATAACCTAAATGTTGGAATAAGCGCAGAATTTAAGCTACACTTCAGAAAGGTATATCAGCAATTTTGGCTTCAAAGAAACATACCTGTTACTTATTATGGACTATCGCGAGAGAGTTTTTAATAGCTTCTCCATCTTTATATCTCGCGAAAAGGGGTTTCAGCGCAGTTGCCAGTCTTTTTACAAAAAAAAAGAAACAGATTGTAACTCACCGACCGAGCAGCTTTAACGTTAACCTAAGTCAATTTCAGCCTAATATTAAAAATGTGCTATTAAAGTATCAGGCTGATTCCTCCCATTAAAATAACTTATTTTTTTGTGTAGTTATTTGATGTAATAATTTTACTAGATTTGTATCTTGTGTCGTTTTAATCAATAAATGTATAAAACTTTACGTGTTAACTAAACTTAACTTACCTTAAAGTATTCACTGTATAGTTAAACCTATCCAAGTGAGTAGCAATGTGTCAGCTATCAAAAACACATTTGAAGTTAAGGAATTTCTAAATATTAGAAAGGTAGGGATCCACCAAAAACAGAAAACAGAACCCAAAACAGGAAAAATTGCTACGAAACAAAAAAGTTTGGGGACCTCTGCTGTAGGCAAAGATGGGATACCAAACGAATTATTAAAGTATTGTATATTAATATTATTAAAACATTATTACACACCAAAAGAATTAAGGGAAATAAAACAATTTCATATATTCAAAGATACCCCAACATAATCCATCTATAGCTTTCTGTATACAACCTTTATTATTCATAAATGAATGAAACACATTTCCCAAATTACACATCATTCATTTACCCGAATCAATCGAATCATTTGGCAGCTTCAAACGATATTAGCTCCGCTGGCTTATATCCTCGCCAGACTTTACAATATAACACGAATCACAACTACACAGAGACCGCATAATAAACTTCAACAACATACCTTAATAGTGAGTATATATTAGCAAGCGCCTCTTTACTTGAAGATTTCCGTTTCAGATTTATTTATTTCATTATATTTTAATAGACTATCGGAAAATGAAGAAAGGAGAATGATGTGAGAAATAATCCTAAGAAGAAGAGCGTGAATGGAAGTAAAGGAAATGTTCTAAGGGCTTTAATTTTTTTTTTATATTATCAAGTTAAGCCCAAGCGACAGGTCATTCAACAAGGATTTATTTTCTGTCTGGTAATTTACTACACTTTTTACAGCATTATTTTTTTCTTGGTATTTTAGAAAATTAATAGCAAATATTAATTAAAAAAAGCGGCAAATAGTCAGTTGGATTTTCAAATAAATTAACCTTACTACAAGGGTAGTCTGAAAAGTTTCCAGCTTCAACATGAAGATGGCGTTACTCGTCAAAAATATTCTGGTAATATAATTGCGCATGCGTTGAAAGATGACATTGAAAATGTCAGATTTTTCAATTTAGATGTTCAGTTGTTTAACAGTCTTTTATGTCAGCCGATGTTAGTGTTTCTGTAAAGATGCAAAATATCGAATATCGAACCGTCATTAAATTATTGCATTTGAATGGCAATACGCCTACGTAATTTAAAGCCGACATGGATACTGTTTACGGAGACTCTATCATTTGCCACCGTGAAATTTTAGGCAGCTGAATTTGAACGTGGTGATACGGTCATACATCGTATTTTGTAATTGTTAAAAATACGAAATTTCTTGTATTGATGCCTTCAAAAAATTTAAAAAACTGTTACGACGATATAGCTAAGTCAAAAATAAAATTGTTTGCAAGTAGTACAAGGACTTCAGTAATGATAAAAAAGCATTTATAAATGAACCCCGTTTAGCAAGACCTCCGACATCAACTAATGAAGAAAACATTATCAAAATCAGGGATATTGTACTGAGTAATCATCGAATGAGCATTAAAGACAATGTAGATATTATTGTGGTAAAACAATTAATGATTCTTTCATCACGAAAAGTCCTTATAATTCCTCCCTCCCATTTATTTCTCTTCTCCTCGGCTGGAAAGATCATAGCCACTATTTTCTGGAATTCACAAGGCATCTTCATCAACTATTTAAAAAGGAAAAAGTTCATTAAAGGCAGCCCTGAATGACGAAGAAAGACATGCTGTTTCACCACGACAATACACTAACCCATTCGTTCAACAGCGAAATTGATCAATTTGCGCTATGAATTGATGCCACATCCACCCTATTCTCCGGACTTGACCTCCAGTGGCTTCTTTTTGTTTTCAAATATAAAAATATGACCGATTGGGAAGAAATTCACATCAAATGAAGAGAGCAACGCCGAAACAAGGACAAATTTACAGAGTTCAACAAGTTCGGTTTTTTGGACGGCATAAAAAAAAGTGTAAAGTATCGAGCTAAAGGAAAACTTTGTTAAAAAACAAATAAATTTTTGATTAAAAAAAATGTTCGAAAAGTATCTTACTTTTTACCTACCCGCATGACTATTATAGCTATTTGAAGGTTTAAATATAAAACTGATTTATTTTATAACATCTAAATGGTACATCGGTGAAAGAGGATGGAGAGCGGAAGATGGTTTAAGAAATATCAGGAATAACGAAATTCACCGACAGAAAACGAAGAAAAGATATGGTCGTAGCCAGACAGTATTTTTTTTATATTATCGATATATAATATCAGAAAACTTCAAAGAAAAATCTTGGTTCAGGTCAGCAGGTAGATTTTAAACTTTCAGTAAGGCAGATATTGATTTTATTCAAATAGGTTATATTTAGTAAAAAAAAAACCACCGAGTTAATTAAAACGTTTTAATAATATTTTCAAACCAGCTTTTTAGGTATTATTTTAATGAATTGGAATCCCCCTCTGTGCCTATTTAAACGTAAAAAATATTTCTATTAAAATCGAAACACATATATACACACACAGATATATATATATATATATATATATATATATATATATATATATATATATATATATATATATATATTAACAATATAATATACAATATAACATATTAACAACGATTAATAATTCTTACATTTTTAAAGAGATGGCGCTGGAAACAAGGTCGGTTCAGAGTCTAATCTAAGATCATTTTGTTGGTGCGACAGTACCTTTCAAAACTTTATTGATGTTTAAATGATTTCGAGTTAGTGTCGCTTGTTATCATATTAGAATATCGAGTTTCGAGCCAAATAAAGAGCATTTGCGGCACCCACTACTTTTCTTGCTCAATCAAAAGAAAAACGCGAGTGAAAACCGCGGTATACTTGTGGAAACTTACAATGACAATGTTCCAACGCAAGACGTTGGTGGGCGTAGGTTTAAACGATTCAAAAGTAATGATTTCGATTCGAATGACAAAGAACGCCCAGGTCAACCAAAACAATTGAAGATGTTGAAATGCAAGCATTGTTGGAAGAAGACCACATACAAACTCAACAATAAATGGCATAGAGGTTAAATGTTGGTCGCCGAACCATTTGTGATCGTCTGCATGCCATCGTTCGCGTCAACTGAACGACGGGCAGATGAAAAAGCGACAAAAGTTTGCGAAATTTTACTTTTCCTGCATGAAAGATTTTTTTGCATCGGATCGTGACTGAAGATGAAAAATGGATATATTTTGAGAGCCCAAAATGAAGAAAATCGTAGATTGACCGAGGTCAGCCATCAACATCGACTGCAAGACAACTTGCTTTAGAAAGAAGACAATGGGGATTCAGAAGGGTGTCGTGAACTTTTGTGAAGCCTCTGAAACTAGGCAAAGCAATTAATACCGTTCGTTACCATCGACAAATGATCAATCTGAACCATGCGTTGCTCGAAAAGTTGCTCATCACACACAGCAAAAGCGGTCAGAGACACCATTTCGACACTTGGCTGGGAACTGTTGCCCCACCCACCATACTCACCAGACTTGACCCCTTCCGACTACCACTTGTTTTCATCGATGTCTCATGTTCTTAAAGAACGAAACCGGTCTTCAGACGTGGATGCATTTTTCTTCCTAGTAAGTGAACGAGACTAGTTCGTCTAGTCGTACTACCTGTATTTAATAATACAGTTAATTATTGTATATACATAAGATTTGTTTAAGATTTTCAATTAAAAAATTAACATTCTTCAACAGTACAGTATCTTGCGCGGTCTCTTGCGAGCTGCGAGCAACCGAGACGTCATTTTCGGCTATAATTGCTTGCACGGTGACAATATTCTTAACACTTTTGGCTTTTTTGTCGTACAGGCACCATACTATTGTGGAGAGTAAACTCACTTTCAAAATTTCTAATAACACGATCAAAAATACTGTTCTGAAAGACCACCATAACGAATACCAGGATGGGTCTGAATTGCTCGTTGAGTAGCCCGACGAAACTGCGAATCTATGCGAAGAATCTACGAAGGGTTGCAATTTAATTGCAAACCTTTCGCAAACAATATACAAGACGTAAAAAATCGGTAAACAAATATGGCCGCTATGAGCTGTCAAAGTTTCATCATCCTTAATGGTAGACCATTTATTGCATTGATTAAATGAAATTTTTTATAAATAAGATGTTTCTTAAATCCTCAAAAAAAAGGTAGGAAGTTTTGCATCAACCCAATATTTGGAAGTACTATATGTTAAAAAATATATTAAATTTATTTTATTCACATGAATACTTTATCAATGTAAAACGCGTCCTATGTTAATGCGTTTCAAAACAATCTAAATCATAATCACGGTTACAAGGAGTTAGAAGCACCATTTCAGGTATATTTCTAGCTTATGACGCCATAATCTCATATTAAACAACAAATTTCCACCAGACAGCAACCTCTAAATAAACTCCTAATAAACTTTAGGGTCTATTTCCACTAAACCATTACAAATACTGTAACTAGTCCTCACCACCTTCATCCCTTTACCTTGTTCACCCTTAAAACACGGTAATCTCCACCGAATAGACGACGATCTAATCCACAAACTCAGTTTTCTAATCCAACCCCAAATTAGCCCTCTTTAAAACCCTTAAAGGGACATGCCTTGTTCGCATTAAAAAGGTCTTTAATACACCCTTGTTCTGGCTGATATGACAATGAAAAGCAATTAATTTTTAAGATGTTTTTTAAGTATTACAGCCACATATTGGTTGCTAATATTTAATACATACACTCGTATGTGTGGTTTTCAAAAGTTAATATTGATAATATTAATGGTTTGTAATATAATAATACTGATATGTTATATTTTCAATATGAGGGCAGTCTGAAAAGTTTCCAGTCTCAACACGAAGATGACGCTGGTCCTCAAAAATATTCTGGTAATATAACTGCGCATGCGTTGAACAATAACCTTGTAAATTGCAGCCATATTAAATTTTTGCATTTGAAAGGCAACACGCCTACGGAAATTAAAGCCGAGATAGATGCTATCTACACCATCATTTACCCATGTAAAATTTTGGACAGCTGAACTTAAATGTTGTAGAATCATCTTGGTAGAAGATGAACGTTCGGGACGGCCAAAAACTGCAGCCACTATCGATAGCATTGAAGGAAGCAAATACAACATAATATTTTATGTATTTAAATCGTATGTTTATACAGTGTGTCCAGGATAAGGACTTACCACCCCCTTCAATTTTTTATTTCGGGACCGATTTTCATAAACTTTTGTTGGATATATCTCGAAAAACGGCATTATGAAAGTGTATGACGTTTTTTTTACTAATATCATGGCCAACTGCGTCAACTTTTATGGTTCTCATCTTCGAGAAGTAGTATTAGGAATTTTTTTAGAGAAAAACAGATTCTTGACCAGCACCACCTTAAACCAAACCTAACCGATTTTTATGGTTCTAAATTAGTGGGTGTCCCAGATATTTGTGATATATATATATATATATATATATATATATATATATATATATATATATATATATATATATATATATATATATATATATATATATCACAAATATCTGGGATTGTGGAATCTGGGAATATAATTTTTCTAATAATTACATGTACTTTCTGTTATTAAAACTATGTATGCCATGGAAATCAAAAATTGATATCATTTGAATGATTGATTTGTGTTATAGTGACTTCCAACGGCAATAACGATTTATTCTTTAGAGAAAAACTAGCAACGGATTCTTGACCAGCACCACCTTAATCCAAACTGTTTCGATTTTATGGTTCTAAATTACTAGGTGTTCCAGATATTTGTTATATTTATATTATAATGTTTCTAATAACTCCATGTCATGGAAATCAAAAATTGTAAATTAATTAACAAATGTCACTTTGACTGATTGATTTGTGTTATAGTGATTTCAAACGGCAATAGTGATGTATTCTTTAGAAGAAATATTAGAAAGCACGCGAACTGTTAGTGAAGCAGCAAAAGAATTTAATAGAAGACATCCAAAACGGAACATCAACCATATTACAGTTTCTTGCATAAACCAATATTTTGATCAAAACGGAACTGTTAAGTAACTGTTAAGTAACTGTTAGTAAAATTTTAAATATCTCGAAAAGCAATATCTGGTTATGCTTGACGAAAAATAACAGGAAATCTTTGAAACCAAAATTTCTTCAAACACTTGAAGTTGGTGACACTGAAAGAAGAATAGAATATTGTTTATGGTTACAAGGTATGTACATACAAGATCCTACATTTCTAAAAAATATTTTATACACAGATGAAGCCATATTTACGAGAAATAGTGTCGTTTCATCACAAAATATTAAATTATGGGCTCAAGAAAAGGAATTTAAAATCCTTATTAAACCTTCTTCAAAAGGAAGAGAACTATTTTATTAAGCCTATTTAGATTGGGTGATACAATATAAGAGACAATATTCGACTAAGGTAAACGTTTGGTGCGGTATTTTAAATGACATTATTATTGGACCATATTTTTTTCATGGAAATTTAAATGCAGCTAGATTTCTTAGATTTTTACAAAATGTGTTTGATGATGAAACTGATGCGTTGCCTCTTAATTATGGGTACAATTTGAGGGGACACCCGTTCATCATGTAATTAATGTAAGAAAATGGTTAAATAATAATTTTCGAAATTGTTGGATTAGGCGAAACAGTCCTGTAATTAATTGGCGGCCGAGATCCCCCGACCTCACGCTTCCAGATTTTTTTCTCTGGGGGACAATTAAAAATAAGGTTTATGTTTCGAGGTTCTAAACTCGAAACGATCTTTGTGATCGTATTAGGCAAGCTTGGTGTAGCATTACCAAACAACCATTGCCAATTTAAATCAATCTGTAAATTGTAAAAAGTTTTTTGTTAAAAAATAGTCTGTAAATATTAGAAAAATTATTAATTATTAATTGTTAATGTAAAAATATCATAAGATATATGGTTTAAGGTGGTGTTGGTCAAAATCCGTTGTTAGTTTTTCTCTAAAAAAGCCTTAATAGTAATAATAATAGTGAAAAACCAACACAAATACACAGATCTATCCAACAAAAGAAAGTTTATGAAAATCGGGACAGAAATAAAATTTTTAAGGGAGTGGTAAGTCCTTATTCTGGACACACTGTATATGTATAAGTCCAAGCAAAAGAATGAGCCTTCTTCAGTCCAACTGCAGATGTAGTCCATCCTTAGTTCCTTCCATGATATCTTATCCTGGGCATTTATTTTCCATGCTAGACCGGTGTGATGCTTCAGGTCATCTAGCCATTGTACCTGTAATCTTCCGCGTATTCTTTTTCCTAACCATGGTCTCTAATCTAAGTCGAGCTGTTCTTTCTCTTACATCTGCGAGTTTTGTCTTATGTCATATCCACGTGTTTCGTTTGTTGTCTTTGAGTGTTACATGTAACATTTGGTGCTCCATTACGCGTTGAGTCTTTAGCAGTTTGTCCACGTTTCTCCCCGACAGTTCTGAGTCCTATATAAGTCATCGCCGAAAGTAAGCATCTATCGAATATCTTCGACCTAAGGTGTTGGAAAATCTAACTGTTTTTCATTATATACGAGAGTAGTCTGAAAAGTTTCCTACCTCAATATGAAGATGGCGTTACTCGTCAAAAAATAATCTGATAACATAATTACGCATGCGTTAAAAGATAATCTTAAAAAATTCATCCAAATTAGATTCTCAATTGTTGCTTAACAGTTCTTTTTGTTAGTCGATGTTAGTGTTTCTGTAAAGATGAAAAAAATCGAAAATCGAGCCGTTATTAAATTCTTGGATTTGAAAGGCAATATGCCTACGCAAATTAACACCGAGATGGATGTTGTTTACGGGGACTCTACACCATCATTTGCATTGGTAAAATTTTGAGCAGCTGAATTTAAACGTGGTCATACCAGCTTGGTTGACGACATTAACGTTGAAAACTTTTCAGACTACCCGCGTACTTTAATCTGCCAAAGTGAACCCATGCCGATTTTGTCCTTCTCTTAATTTTTATTTCTTGACTTTCTTGGTTAAGTGTAATCTTTTGCCCGAGATATGGGTATTCTTTTACTTGTTCTAGTTCTATATTTATTTCTTCTTTATCATTTGTCATTATATTCATCTTTGTTGTATTTCTTCGTAAACCTACTTTCTTAGATTTTTACATTTAATTGTTTCAGTATGAAATCTAATTGTTCTTTTTGGCAAATATTATAAAGTCATCAGTATATTTTAAATTATTTAAATACGAGGGTAAATCAAATGTCTTAGGAGAGGGGCAAAGGCTCGGTAAACTGTTTCACTCAGTTCTTTTATCAGTACAGTTATGAGTGAGCAACAGATTCCACCGTCTGTTGAGCAACGGGTTAAAATAAAGTTTTTAACCAAGGAAGGCGGTAACCCACTCGAAATATTAATTCGGTTGAAGGTTCAGTCTAAGACCCAAGCGTTTGTTTGGGCCAAGAAGTTTAAAAGTGGACGAGATAATGTGATAAATGTAAGTCATAATCGACGTCCCATTCAAGCGCCACTGCTGATAACATTGGTGTAGTTTGCGATCTTATCGAAGGTGACCGGTAGCTCATTAATCGTGAAATCACTTTAAAGATGGGTATTAGATTTGGAAGTACTCAAACAATCATCAGAACTCATCTTGGCTTCAATAAAATATGTGCCAGATGGGTTCCGAAGTTGTTGACCAAAGATAAAAAAAATCCGATTGCGAATCAGTAAGAGACTGCTGAATCGATTTCGGGGGGAAAGAGAGACTTTTTGAAGGGTATCGTGACGCGTGATGAAACGTGGGTTGATTATTATCATCCATAATCAAAAATGACGAGTAAAGAATGGCGCAGGAAAGACGAAACCTGCCCTGTAAAGGCCAAAACCCGTCTCTCAGCCGATAAGGTTTATTGCGACTGGAAGGGACTTTTGCTGACTAATTTTCTACATGATCAACATACGGTTAATGTTGTCAGATGTTGGAAGCAACAAAATCCGCTTACAGGAGCAAAAGACCCGGTGTCCCCATCAGAGATGTACTCCTTCTCCTTGACAACACTAAATCACACACAGCGGTTTTGACGTAAGAAAAACTAGAGAATATGCATTAGGGAACCCTTGAATACCCTCCATACAACCTAGATTTGTCACCCTGTGATAATTTTTTGTTTGCGTCCTTGAAAGATGCACTTGGAGGGATACAGTTCGACAACGATTAAGATATTGAGACTTCGTGCGCAGTTGCCTGATGATCCTAACTCAAAGTTTCTACGAGCAAGGACTTTTCACAAGCTTTCAAACTATCGGGGAAAATGTACAGAGCGTGGAGGAGACTATGTCGAAAAATGATTAATAGTTTTTTTGTATTGTTTTATAAATAATAAATATGTATGAAACAATTCCGGTTTATATTTGATTCACTCTCGTATTTGCCGTTTACATTTAAACATTTTTCTTCCCAATTAAAGATTTCGAAAACATTCTCGAGAGCCAATATAAATAAATTTGGAGATATTGGGTTATCATTCCGAACTTCTCTTTGAAAGGAATTAGTTCGGTTTTCTCTGATAAGTTGATCTTTATTGATATTTCTTCGTAAATATCTTGATTGAGCGTCATACATTTGTGGTATATCCTGCTCTTCTATAGACTTTGTTTTATCACCCATGTGTCGATGCTGTCGAAAGCCTTTCGATAATCAATTTGTGCCACGTATAGGGGAAAGTGATATTAGTTTGTTTTTTCGGTTATTATATTGAGTAACAATAGGTGGACGACTATACTGAATTCCTTTCTTAAACCAACTTGACCATCGGATAGGTCATTTCTGTTTTGTTAATTAATCTTTTTATATATATCCGCGGCAAAAAAAAATATTTATGACAGAAGTGTACCCTTTTTGTGTAGTATGTGGTAATGGGTTCCTACCATTCGTACACTATATTTCCCGTTTCTAAACATTGAATCATATGTTCAAGGCTCTTATAATTTCGTTATCTTCTTCAATCACTAACTGTTTTCTTTCCAGAAACTTGTTGCTTTGTCATTTCCTTCAGTGCATTTATTATTTCATCTTCTATTTCTGACAAGTCCTCGGAATTTAGATCATTTATTTGGTTTGCCTACTTTTCTGTTGTAAGAGCTTTTTCCTGGGACTTATATTATTCCTCGTAATATTGTCGTACTCGGCCATTTTTTCCTCGTGCCCTTCTGTCATGCCACTATTCTGTTTCTACTCACGATAGGTCGTAATACTTTTATGTTTTGATTATTTACAATAATTTGTTTTGGAATTTCATTTTGTTTCAAACTTTTCGTATTGTTCTCTTCTTCTCAACATTTCTGTAGGTAATTTTCGTTTGCTCTGGTTATAAATAAATAAATAAATAAATAAATAAATAAATAAATAAATAAATAAATAAATAAATAAATAAATAAATAAATAAATATATATATATATATATATATATATATATATATATATATATATATATATATATATATATATATATATATAGCTTCCTAGAGATCCAACCCTTCGTACACAGGAAGCGGACAACGGCTGAACCCGAACGTTTATTTCGGGAACAGACGGCTAACACGGCTCTGGCAAAAAAAACCCAAGTCGCGTCTGCAGTGGCAACCACCGGCAACCTGGTCGGCGTCTGTTCGCCCAGAGGATGCGGCTGTACACCACGCTCCAGGAACTAACAATCCCTGATTCTAAACTCCCAGTGGAAACACTGGACCCATAAGCTTATAAGCAATCATGACTCGTGTAAGTAATAACAATAATACCCCAGATGGTAACCAATCCACCCGGCAACCGGGATGGTAACCAATCCACCCGGACGGACGGCAACCGGGTGCTCGGATTCTGGGGAACCTGGACTTTCACGATTTCAAAAAAAGTCGGAGCTTTCTGGCAAATTTCCACATAAAACTCCTACATATATTGGCACCTTCAACATCAACACGCTAACCCAACCAGGAAAACTTCACAACCTAACCTCAGAAATTAACAGACAAAATATACTTGTGCTTGCCCTACAAGAAACACGCATCACAGATGAGAACACGGTAGACTACGGGAACTATCGCATATTCAAAAGCCAGGGGTACTCCAGGGGTACTCCGCTTCTGGGCATGGCCTTTGTGGTACACAAAGGGATAGTTAACTCTATTAAGGAAATTACCCCCATAAACAATAAACTGATGACAATGCGCATGCAGTGCGCCAATAAAAAATACACCATAATCAACGTACATGCCCCCACAAACGGGGACAACAAGAAAGACCCCAAGGCTACAGAGAAATTCTGGGCAACACTAGAAAAGATAATGGCAAAAGTCCCAAAGGATGAGGTCAAAATTTTACTGGGCGAATTTAAGGCACAAATCAGTAGGGAAAAAATCCATCAGAAAACCGTAGGCAAATTCACCAGTCACAAATTCACCAACAAGAACGGCATAAGACTCATCGAACTATGCCAACAGAATAACCTGAAGATCATGTCAACATCCCTCAGAAAATCTCCACAAAAGCAGAAGACATGGAGATCGCCTATACAACAGATTGGTGAATTCCAGATCTACCACGTTGCGATCTCATACCAAAAACAAAGAGAGATCCATGGTGTTCAAGTCCGCACAGGCGCAAACATCGACTCAGACCACTACCTAACACGAATCAAAGTAAAATTCATCCCAAGGAGAATTCATCAGAAGAAGGCACATCTACAGAAATTCGATACGAAAAGGATCAAGGAATCCAATATAACAGAGGAATGAGAAAAGGAACAGGTACACATCACAAAATCTTTGCTTTAAAAAGCGGAATGGGAGATTGGCGCTAAACAATCAGGAGAATTGTCAAGAGCTGGCAACTATTTCTCTAATCTCCTCAATTTCCCCGAACGCGACACAAAATTCCCCAAAGAAAATTGTATCAATACCCACTCAGAATCACCACCACCAACACAAGGAGAGATTCACAGACACATACAAAAACTGAAGAATAACAGGTCATCCGTTGAAAATGGTATCACCGCGGAACTATTGAAAAACTTAGGACCAAACTCACTGCGGGAACTAACCCAAATTATCACGAACATCTGGCAAACAGAAAAATTACCAGATGAATGGAAATGTGCTCTTATACACCCGCTGCACAAGAAAGGAGACAGAACAGATGTGAACAACTACAGAGGAATCTCCTTACTACAAGTCACTTACAAAATCTTCTCAGCATGCGTTCTCCAGAGAACACAGGAACAACTAGAACACAAAATTGGCGAGTACCAGGCAGGCTTTCGCCCTGGTCGCTCATGCACTGAACAAATCTTTAACTCAAAAACAATACTGAAATACAAAGCTATCAGAAACATCCCAATCATCTGCACGTTCGTTGACTTCAAGAAAGCATACGACTGCATTGACCGAAAATATCTGTTCAACATCCTAGAAGAACAAGGAAAACCGGAGTACGCCAAGGGGATGGGTTATCCCCACTGCTCTTCATCCCCCCTGGTCCTGCCTATGAGTCAGGATCCGATATATATATATATATATATATATATATATATATATATATATATATATATATATATATATATATATATATATATGTTAGTTCTTAGTGTAAATAAAATATTCAAAATATCTCCAAAAATAAAAAGTACTTATGGAAAAATGCAGAAGTGAAAATGATGAATTTCAATTTGTCTCAGAGTTTTCTTATTGTTATATTTAGTTTGTTTTCTATTTATCTAGTTCGGTTCTTCTTTTCAACATTTCTTTTAGTATTGTAGGTAGTATTTCGTTTTCTCTGGTTTGTTTTGGTATTATTTTTTGAGCTGGTATCTAGCTAGTACTAGAGTGAGTCTAGTTTCGTTGATTTTGTAGTATGGTTAATTTCCTGTTAAGTAAATTCTCTGCCTTGTCTTCTAAATGGATTTTATTCCTTCTTGATGCTTTTCTGGAAAGTATCTGAAATGTTTTCTTCATTAGTTGACGTGAAAGGTCTTTCTGGACGACTTTCATTTTCAATTGGTATCCTATCTTCACGAATGTCCTTATTCCATTTGTAAACAATTTTTTGGAAATAGCGTTATCGCCGATTTTTTTTTAATAATTTTGGGGCAACATTTAATACAAATTATTTGATCAGAGTAATATTAATCCCCTTTTTTTTAAGAATTATCATCCACAATGCTAGTTCCAAAATTTTTGAATTGAGTCTTTATTCTCCAGATTTAGCTCCCAGCGACTATTGTTGTTTATTTACTTCGTTGGTGGACCATTTCCGATTAATCAGCATAGGTGTATTTCCTTTTGTATCGGAGAAAATAATGCGTGAGCAATTCTTGTATATGAAAGCTGAAAAAAGTTTTCCATCTAATAATAATTTTTACCTCACGTAATGTTTAATGTTCTATTTAATGGCACAGATATTTTCATTAATCACATTGTTTAGAAAATCAAAAAGAAAAATAAGCAAGATAAAATCGCATCACTCCAACCCTGGCTTAAAATAACCAAAATAGAAACAAATGGTTATTCAGGAGGAGTCATGAATTCTTAAAGAACCCCCCCATTTCAGTTACCCAGGGAGATTCTAATTCGTCTTCACTCTAAATCATGCCTAAAGTGAAATAAGAACCGTCACCACCCTTCCGTTCGTTTTAAATCACAATTTTCTCCTCATTTTTTTGCCTTTTTCCTTTCCTGTTCCAGCCCGCCTCAAAATTATAACTCTAATAATGTTGCCGTTGTTCGTTCATCTTTAAATTCGCCCACTTTCGTAGCGCTCGACCCTTTAATTTTGTTTTCGATGAAAAAATTTAAGTTTTAGATGGAAAGTTCAAGCAAATAATTTTCGTTCGTTCGGTAGGTAAATATTGCTGAAACTGTTTGTACAAAATCTTTTTTTTTAACAAAGCTGAAATATATATATATATATATATATATATATATATATATATATATATATATATATATATATATATATATATATATATATATATATATAATCCGTGAGGATGGCACAGTGTCTAGGGCGCTTACGGAAATGTTAGAGGCTACCAGAAAATTTTATTCACAGTTATATGAAGATCAGAACCAACCAAAGACAACAATACCCACGGAAGAATAATTGCCAGATATCCTAGTGGAGGAAATAAGAAATGTTATAGAAGCCATGAAAATTGGCAAGGCTCCAGGAAAGGACAGTGTAACTATCGAAATGCTAAAAGCTGGTGGTCGGACTTTACATAATATACTGGCAAAATTATACTCAAAATGCCTTCAAATGCCTTCAAGTCAAAAAAAAAAAATACCTGACTTATGGAAAATGCAGACCTTTTACATAAAAAGGAGCACATGAAGATTTAATGAACTACCATCCAATAAGCCTCCTATCAGTAATGTACAAAGTTTTCACCAAGATAATATCTAAAAGAATATTAAAAAAACTGAATGACGTATAACCAAGGGAACAAGCAGGATTCAGAAGTGGATTCAGTACAATGGATCACATCGAGGTTATACAGCAAGCCATATAAGAGCATAACGAATACACCATGCCACTGTATTTGGCTTTTATCGATTACGAGAAAACAGTTCACTCAATCTCAAAGTAGGCCATAGTGGATTGCTTATTCAGACGGTAGACAAAGCATATGCACACTTATTGGAATCGATATTCATTGGAATATCAATTCACCTTGATAATCTTGCAGTTGGAATTAATGTAGAGCGAGGTGTATGACAGGGTGACGCAATTTCCTCTATTCTTTTCTCCGCCTGCCTTAAAGGAGCATTCCTAATCTGGATTGGGAACAGAATAGTATAAAGGTCAATGCTCTAATCTTAAACCATCCTAGATTTGCAGATGATATCGTTCGCCTTTCACAAGGCCCAGAGGAGCTGCAAAAACTCATGCAAGAGTTTCAAAGGGCTGGCGAACTATTTGGCTTAAAAATAAACCTGAAAAGAGTCAGGTTATGTTCAATAAATTTGCTGAGGATAGAAGAACTTCACTTTTAGGAAGGGATTTGGAGATTGTGGACCACTTTATATATCTTGGGCAGAAGATTTGAATTGAGGGGGATACCGCCCGAGAGGTGAAACAGCGTGTTAAATGTGATTGGCAGGCTCAACATAGTGTTTGAGAGCCAACTCCCACTGTGCCTGAAAAATATGTGATCAGTGCGTCTTGCCCGTTATGACATACAGAAGTGAAACCTAAATCAATTCAAAAACGTCGGGTAGCACAGAGAGGAATGGAAATATGTATTCTTGGCATTACAAGACGAGATACAAAGGCTAGCACATGGATCAGGGAACAATCGAAAGTGTGTGACTGATCACTGGAAATGTAAAGCAATTGAAATGGAGATGGGCAGGCCATATATCGAGGCGATGGGACGATAGATGGACTAAGGCAATCCTTAGTGGATTGGAGCGGAGTGGATACTGCTTGATCGTAAACGTCTGCAAAGAAGACTGATAGCACAATGGACTGATGACCTGATGAACTGCCAATAAAATGTTGACCGGAGTTGATTGCTTGCTGATTTCACGCTCACCGAGTTGGTTAACGTTCTGATTTACTGACGTAACGTAACTGATTCAATTAACGTCCAGATTTTGTTAACGCTCACTAGTGTAGATATACAGTAGTTTAGTAGATCAACAGCTTAAGGTGAGGAAGTAAAAATAACGAAACTTGAAGTCAAAAATTAGATGACATAAGTGATAAAGAAAAAGGCCGAGAGAGGAGAGAGGATTCATACTTTTCGTCGTTCACTTTTTAAGGATCTTGACCTCACCATCACTGTATATTCTGAAGATTTTTTCTGAGCTGCTTGTAACTGGATCATTCATTAGTTTGTAGATTTCGGGAGAACCTAAATATTAAATCCAAATTAAAAACGGACAATAAAAGGTTGACCGGGGTTCATTGTTTGAGAACTTTTCAGATTCAGCAAACGTTCACTGAATTGGTTAACGTTCTGATTCAGTAACGTAACTGATTCAATTAACGTTCAGATTTCGTTAACGCTCACTAGAGTAGAGATATAACAGTTTAGTATACAAGCAGCTTCAGGTGAGCAAGCAAAAATAATGAAACTTGAAATCTAAGATCTGATGACATAAGTGATTAAGAAAAATGCCGCGGTGGAAGAGGGGGTTGGGTTCCGGAAAATATAGTGGGTATGATTCAACTGATTTGACATCAGTTTGAAATTCATGCAGCGTTATTATAGGGTGATTTTTTTAGTGCATTTGAAATTTAAATTTAAATAAAACAACAACCAAATTAGATGGCTTGAAACAAATATATTTATTTTAAATTAATAAACAAAGATCAATATCTAGAAGTTTCACTATATTTAAAATTCTATGTGTGACAATTGTTTCGACACACAGTGCCTTTTTCAAATACAAACTATACTAAAGTAACAGTGAGAAAAGTAACCACAACCTAAAGTGTCCATCGACCTAATAATACCTTAAAACATGGTAGTGGGGAAATCCATTTTTTTTGTCAACGTCTAGGACAATATAAGTTTAATGACGGTGAACCATTCAGGTCTAGCTGGTCATTTAATAAAATATCCAATTTTTTTCTTTTGTTGATTTCTAGGCCCTCTAAAAGATTTAATTTTTTGGATTTATTCCCATTATGTAACATTATAAAATTATCATTAGCATAATGAGAATTATTTTGTTGTTTAACATAACTTCTTTTATATTAGTTGGGCCTAGTAGAGGAAGATTTTCCTGTTTGCCCAACATAGATTTTTGAACACGACCCGCACTCAAATAAACTTCTGATTTATACAGTTTACTTGTTTGATTTTTGTTGTTTTTAATGAGGCGTCCTAGACTATTGTTTGTTTTGAAAGCAGTATTTAAACTGTTTGTGTTGGATAAATATCTCGACACTAATTTGGTAATTTTTCCCGCGTATGTAATTGTTTTAAACGCTGCTTTTTCGACATAGACCAGATATATTAAATTACTAGCTTTATTATAACTTTTTTTATTAATTATTTTATTTATGATGTTTGGGTCGTATCCGTTATTTACTGCGATCTGTTTCTTCTGATCCTATGAATACCTTTCAAAAAAGAATAACACAAATAATAAAAGATTAGTCTATTTTTAACGCTCACTAGAAACAACAGTTCATAATGATGAGTCCTCAGGCACCAAAATTATACTCTCTTATAAAATTAGATAAAGATAATGACCCAATTAGACCAGTGGTTTCATTTGTTACAGCTCCTTCAATTAAATTATCAAATAAGCTCATTAAACTCATTTTACAATATACGAATTTTAAACCGAAATATTCCATTCTAAATACCTATGACCTTATCAATAAAATAAAAGATATTAATTTACCCAAAAACCAACTTCTTTCGATGTACAAATTTATTCCCGAGTATACCACCAAACGAAGTTATGGAATTAGTTGACAAATTACTTCTTAAAAATAAAACTAATTCAATAATAAAACAAAAAAATTTAGAACTACTGTCAATTACGTTGGATCAGAATTACTTTGAATTTGATAATTCATTTTGTGTTTCTAATGACGGTTTGATTATGGGGAACCCTTTAAGTCCTTTACTGGCCGAAATTTTTATGGACAACTTATAAAATAAGATCAATGAATATCAGTTGTTTAAATCGTCACTTTACTGGTACAGATATGTGGATGACAATCTAATTTGTTTTACAGGTTCTGATAGACAATTAAATCAATTCCTAACCCATTACATAAATTCGTTACATAAAAACATTAAATTCACAGTTGAATTAAGTTGACTTAACTATGACTCGAAAAGACATTAAACATGATTTTGCAATTTTTCATAAACCGTCACATACAGATTTAGTTATACACAATAAATATTGTCATCCTTATTCACAAAAGATGGCAGTATTTAACTCTTTTATACATAGATTATTAAATATCCCCATATCAACAGATAATTATAATAAAGAATTGAATGTCATCAAACAGCTCGCAGTAAATAACGGATACGACCCAAACATTATAAATAAAATAATTAATAAAAAAAGTTATAATAAAGCCATTAATTTAATATATCCGGTCAATGTTGAAAAAGCAGCGTTTAAAACAATTACATATACGGGAAAAATTACCAAACTAGTGTCGAAATATTTATCCAAAACAAACAGTATAAATATTGCTTTCAAAACAAACAATAGTCTAGGACGCCTCATTAAAAACAATAAAAATCAAACAAGTAAACTGTATAAATCAGAAGTTTATTTGAGTGCGGGTCGTGTTCAAAAATCTATGTTGGACAAACAGGAAAATCTTCCTCTACTAGGCCCAACTAATATAAAAGAAGTGATGTTAAACAACAAAATAATTCTCATTATGGTAACCACTTAATGTTAGAAAAGCATACTTTCAATGATAATTTTATAATGTTACATAATGGGAATAAATCCAAAAAATTAAATCTTTTAGAGGGCCTAGAAATCAACAAAAGAAAAAAATTGTCCTAGACGTTGACAAAAAAAATGGATTTCCCCACTACCATGTTTTAAGGTATTATTAGGTTGATGGTCACTTTAGGTTGTGGTTACTTTTCTCACTGTTAGTTTAGTATAGTTTGTATTTGAAAAAGGCGCTGTGCGTCGAAATAATTGTCATACTTACAATTTTAAATATAGTAGAAATTTTTAGATATTAATCTTTGTTTAATTATTTAAAATGACTTTCCATCAAGTATTGGATACCTCAATTAAATTTAATATTTATTTTATGTAAAATAACATTCATTGGCACTAATGTTTGAAAACAATTCGGACAAATATCCCCCGCGGCTAGTTCAAACAAAGCGCATTCCGTCAATCCAATTTCCGGCCACTTTTTCAAACAACTGGAGTTGTATGTCCGCAATTGTCTGGATTTGGATCTTCATCAACACTGCCAGCAACAGCGGTGGTATTTTCTATGAAACGCACAGTTTGTTGTATTTTTTGTTTAAGGGAAAATTTCTTTAGCCGCGTTGAGTGTTTTTGGTACGGGCAAAACTTACGGGTTTGCGTCACCGACATGCTAGTGACGTGTGACGCAGCGGCGTGTGTACATGTATACGCATATATACACTAATACATTGTATATACTCGACTGTATCATGTGCGTGTTGGACTCTTGTGGGATTGTTGTATATAAGTTGTATTTATATTTTGTACTGGGCTTGCGCAACCCATCATATGTTTTGATAAATAAATAAACTATATGAAAATGTATATAATTAATGCTCGGAGTGCCAATAGATGTGAAAACCAGACTAATGTTAACAATACGGATTTACAAATTATTACATTTTAATTATTCATACCATAATTAATTTAAAAATCCCAAAAAAAAACACAGTTATTCCAAAGTTTCAAGTTTTCACTTCTGTCGGCAGTCCCCATGACTGTCTACCTGTTTTTTTAAATTTTAACATCGAGTAGTGTGTTTTAATGCGTTCGAAATTTGTCGATACTTCGGCGAATACATCGCTGGGTTGGGCGATTATGTGCACCATAAAAGACTCCATAAATTTGGTGGACAGGACACTGATTTCAATAACAAATTTCGAAAATTGGCAAGCGTTGCTCTGATGTCAAACGTTCCACGATGATTTGCCAGACATTTGATGTGCCATGATGATTTGCCATTGAAGCCTATCAGAAGTTCGAACACCCAAAAAGAATCACCCTTTAGAACGGAAGCTACTTTTCAGAAATGAATCATCTTATCCTAGTATATCGATTCTTCGACGTTAAAAATTAGGCCAAGTAATAAAAAGTTGTCACACTTATAAGATTAATTTAACTTACTAACTAAATCTACCTAACCAAGCTTTGTGAGTTTGCTAATTGAACTCTTGAGCATTTACATATGGATCGTGATTTTACATGTTGATCGTGAATTGAACTCTTGGGCATTTACATGTTAATAATTCCACTCTTTTAAAATTACTTCCAAATCCAAAAGGGAACATGAAATAAATTTAGAGGTAATTTTTTTCGAAACAATAATTACGGAACGCCTAAAGGATGACAATACGAAATAAACAAATATCCGTTCATTTCCTTCCAATAATAACTGTAATCAATCAAAACATAGTTTAAACAGAGGAAAACAAAACGAATTAATTAAAGGTATTTCAAACTTTAGAAACTTCCCCCATTACGTTCCGTTCCAGTTTTTAAAATCCTCACAAATTTCGAAATAAACTTCCGGCATTCGCAAACTTCTCATCTCAATTAAAAAGGAAACAAAACTCATTCATAACACGGAAACCAACTAAAGTTAACTAATTATCTTTCAGTGGTCGGTATCACAATTCGTAATAGCAAAAAGTAAAAAATACGGTCTGGCGGACAACGAACCGAAAAAAAAGGAAAATTAAAACGTACAAATGTTTTCCAGATGTCTTTTCCGCCGAGATAAAAGTATTTAAACAAAAGAGGAACGATACTTCTCATTTTCTTTTTTGATATTTTCCCACAATTCACGAGAAACCGGCGTTTTCTTCGCAAAGTTCCACATCTCCCTTATACAACCATCCCTTATATATACTGGGGGATATAAAAATAAAAAGATATTTCAAAATATTATTTCCATACAACTCACTCTTTTTTTTTTAATATTTTGCAAAATTTAGAAATCCTTGTTCTTGATATTCATTTATCTTCAACACTTTAACCGAAAGACGGTCTCAAGTTGATCAAGTCGAAGCTATCAACGAGAATACCGAATCTGAAGAAGATTTTTTCTAACAATGAAACTATATCAACAGACGGACTTAGACATGTTTTATCGGAAAAGGAATTACAAGGTGGAGAAAGCATGCAATTTCTCAAAGAGTTCTTTTTGGCATATATCCCAGAAACCTTGAAGCATTTCACCTACTGTTGCAAAATGAGACATTGAGTAGTATTTTGGTAAAATGGTAGTAAAACTCTCAAAAAATTCTCGTATACCAGCCATTTTATCAAATTATACTCGATCCTCCCGCGTTGATTTATCATCGAAACTATATTTTACGGAAGAAAACAAAATCTCTCCAATGACTTAGCATTTTGATGGCTGTTTTTTTATTGCTTCTGACATATATAATAATCCAAAGAGAGTTTTAATTTCAATTACATCAGTTTTTTAGCAGTTCTGAGTTCGCACTCGCGATCAAAATATTATAACGTAAGTATCAGGAATCAAAGAAATTGCTCGACAGATAGAAGAACCATTAAAAATTTGGAGTTTGCTTTTTAACTGACACTATGTTGGAAAGTATAGTACAGCATACGAATAAATATATAGAAACTAAGAATTATGACCTGGCTTACAGAACCGCATATTCTTAAAGGAAACTGAACGCTCTACAAAAAAGGTGTCAACATTTTTCGTTAAATTCACTCCTCCCAAAGTTATTCAAGGTTAAAGTTAAATTTAAAAGTAATTTATCGCTTTTTTGCGTTAGACCTTATTTTTTTACTTTATTAAAAAATTCAACGCTTAATACTGATAATACTTTTTTTTAAGTACGATCACCAAATTTTTTCAAAATTCATAATTTATTTAAATTTTATTTTGCTTAAAGAGTTGTTTATCTACGACAATTCATTTTATTGTATTTAACTAACTCTAAGAGCAAAAAAAATTGCGGCTTTTTATTTATAAAGCATTTATCTTTGATATTATGTACTTTTAAATATGAACTCGCATTTTCAAAAAATATTTCAAAAAAATTCCCTAATTGTAATAAAGTTAATTTGATTGAGTAAATGTTTTATGAAATTGGTAGTTTGCTATTATTTGTTAGTAATTAGAAGTTAATGATCGTTTAAAAATCTTGAAAAAGTATTTTCAATATTAAGCCTTAAATGTTTTAATCAATTAAAAAAAAAATGATGTCTAACGAAAAAAAAGGGATAAATTACTTTTAAATTCAACTTTAACCTTGAATAACCTTGGAAGGAATGAATTTAACGAAAAATGTTTAGACACTTTTTTTTGTAGCGCATTCAATTTCCTTTAAGAATATGTATTGTATTTTTTCAAATATTGATTCACTCATTAGTTACAAAATTTAAAATTTGAAACGCAAAATTGTAAAACAACGAACAGATCCATGTTCAAGGCACGATTACATGGAAACGGCTTGTTTGACGTAAATTTATAATGAGACTTTTTTTGTAGAGAATTCAATTCCCTTCAAGAATATATATTGTTAAATTTTTCAAATTGATAGTTTAGGAGTTTTGGGCAAAAGATGCGATTGCTATTAAAAAACCGAAAGTCGCGATGATACACTTCTTAATAAAAGTATTAAGGGCTCTAACTTTCAGAATAATGTTTTTTTTGTCATGAAAAATTACATTTTCGGCATCCCTTTCAATAAAAAATAGGTGATTTTTTTAACCCAGTCTAGTATATATGGTATCAAAGTTTATGCCTTAGTTGATGCCAAAATGTTGTATGTCACATCTATGGAAGTTTAGACAGGGAAACAGCTCGATTGTCATTATCAGTTCCACGATTATGGCATTAATCAACCAATATGACCAACAAAGATAAATGTGACAATGGATAATTTTTTTACAAGCATAGAATTGGCAAATACACTTCTAAATGATCTCGGCCTGACCATAGAAGGAACACTTATTAACACAAATTACACCATATTAAGTAAATGTGAAGTGTCCAAAAAACACGAGTATCTTTGCATTTCAAGATCAAGCAACTCCGTCCCCGTTGACGTGGTTGACAAACCTATTAAAACTTACAAATGCTCCAAAGTTACGTGTCGTTGGCCGATAGTTTTGTTTTATTGCGCAATGAATGTATCAGGCATAAATTCATATATTATTTACAAAGGTAATACAAAAATGAATCAGATCATTCCTAGACAAGTTTGTTTAGAAAAGCTTGGATTTGACCTTGTGAATGAACACATAAAAAGACGACGTATCTCAAAAAATATCCCGAAATCAATTTGTCTTAGACTAGTAGAAATATGTGAAGTTGAAAATGAAAATAATTTGCCCAGCAAAAATACTTGTAGTTGACGCAGTTACTGTGATAGTAGAAAATATAGAAAAACTAGATACAGTTGTTACAGATGCTCCAAATATATGTATGTAGAACATTTGATACATATATGTAAAGCATGTAGTAGTGTAGGTGAGGACTAGACATTGCATAACACTCACTACACAATGAACCGTTGTGAGAAGTAAAGTTGTGTTTGAATATAATTGTTTTCTGTAGTCTCTACTTTGTACAGTTGATATTTGCGGGCTTATATGAAAAAGACAGAATTTAGATTTTTTTGTGTATTTTTTTGTTTGTGTTATATTAAAAATGTATCACGACATCCTCGAGTTTTATTAAGATTACCTTGGAATGGAAAGCGAACTCATTCAATCCATTTCAGACACATCACAAAAACACCCAGTTTCTCATAAAATCTGCCATATGAAAAATTAGAAAAACATCAGATCAATTGAGTAAAAATTATAAATAAGAACATAAAAAAACCTTTATTGAGTTAAAAGATAAAATGTGTTTAGAATCAATTAGTAGAGGGGGTCCTTCAACAAGATTTTTTTTTCATTTTAAAGTCATGTTTGATGTGAAATATTTTATTTTTTTAAATACAATTTAATAGCTACTATTTATGTTTGCAAACTAATATTACTCAAACAAAAATATGTCCATTTAATCAAGGAATGTAGAAAGTTGTCTTTTGTTTCTTCGCAAATTTAAGGGTTATATTATGGAAAAAGCACCTGCTATTTCATTCCAACAAGATCACGAACGTCAAACCAAAATATTAAAAGCAAACAGCGAAATGATTTCTCTTCGACAAAAAGAATGTTAATAATATCGTGACCGACTCATAATAAACCTACCAAGGTTCTGCTTTTCTCCGGTGGCTTCCTGGCATCAGATCCGAGACGAATGAGAAAGGATAATCGTCGGCGTCCGTTTCCGTTACATTGATCCCGATCATTAATAATCAATCATCAATCAGGAAGCTGTCCGACCTCTGCATAAGCCCGGAGACGGTAAGATTTATGTACCAATCTTTGATAGACTGATATTTATGGATGAGGACACCAGTTGTTATTGTGCCTATTCAGATTATGTTTCATGTAGTGCTAATACGGTCATTGTGTTCGGTAAACAGTACCATGTTAGTATCATTAGGAGATGATTCAATTTAATTCTTAAAGTAAACTTTGGTATATTTATATGATAAACGATATCTAATGAATCGTGTAAAAATGATGAGCAGTGAAGGTAACCGTTAATTAATTGAACAAGTTAACTAAACGGAATAGGTTTTTTATTTCGGTTCATAGTTTTCTTACATTTGGCTCTTTGAATGTTTTCACATACATCCAAAGTACTACTAGTATTCACACTTTTAACAATCGTTAAGTTTTTAATAAAGGGTCTTCTAAATTGAGCGATATTTTTAATTCTTGAATCAAACACAGTATTTGCGTTGATTTCAAAAACCTTTTTCTTGAAAATTGACTGCCAAATAACCACCTCTTACAGCTCCACAGACGTCCACACTTTTTTAAAAATTTTCAATGACATTTTGACATAACCGTGGCTCTATCTCACCAAAAACTCCAATAACTTCATCCTTTAGTACAGGAATAGATTGCGAATTGTTCTTACAGATCTGGCTTTTAACGTAATTCAAAAGAAAATAGTCCAACTGTGTCAAATCACATGACATTTGAATCGTTATTTATATTATGGTCATGTTAGAGTTCGAGCTAAACACAAGATTCTCATTTATCCCATATCTAATGTCGGTAATGTTCGTTATATATAGTAAAATTAACATGGATATTTTAGTTTACCCAATATTCCTTCGTTCACAATTTTAACAACTAATTTCATAAATACTCGGTTCATCCTTTGAATTACCCAGGACTTAATTTAACTTATTAAGTTGTTTATAGAAAACATTTGTGTCCACTTTTTTCAAACTTTTGTTTAGTCCTTGTATATCATGAACTTATGTTCGCTCTGTTTCTTTTGAAAAGTCTTTTCTAATTAATTTATACACTATGTTCTTAAACTCGAAGAAATTTACAACTAAACACCAAATCACTTTTTTAAACTTCTCGCTCAGGAGATGATTTAATCTATCCTGATTAAATCAAGATAGATATATTAGATTAAATCATCTCCTGATAATGCTAACATGGTTGGAGAAACGTGCGTCGAGAAGTTTAAAAAAGTTATTTTATTTTTAGTGGTAAATCTGTTAGAGTTTCATACCGAAGATTCCAATAGAAGAATTGTTCGACGATGGCTACACGATCAGCGGAACTAAATCTTTATCGTAAGTATACTACTAAAATTAGGTTTATTGGAGCAGATATTTGGTTTCTTAAGTCATGCCAGACTAATAAAATATTCCCTAATTTTATTAAAGTTAATATTTCAAAATCTTCCAAAATATGTGATAAAATAACTAATTCTGCAAAACAGAAATGATTTGACTTAGAAATCAAACATTTGTGCAGTGAAAGGAATATGCTTGAAATTCAGGCGTAGAATCTTTACAGAAAATTAACTTTTAAATTAACTAATGTAGAATATAAATGTTGGTGCACTTTCCAAAGGAATATGTTCACAGAAGTAAATAGTAAATCTATTAAAACAATGTCATATTTAAATAAAAAAGTTACGTAGCCTGTCTTGTCTCATAGAGTTTCTTAAATAGGTTTTTATTAATTTTAGTTTCGAAAATGATCTTCCAGCGCTAGCTGTAGATACAGGAATTGTATCTACAGCTAGCAACATTATTAACAACATTACATGCAACAAACAACATTAATGCAGCACATACTTCAAGAAAGCTGCACGACCCAAAATTTGTCTTCGAAGGTAGAACAAAAACTGAGAATTTCCCTGACAAATGATTCAGATATGTCTTTCTTATATATATCAACAAATTCTAGAGCTGTTTTTAATAGTTCAGTGTCATTTAAATTTTGCAAAGTGGCAGGTTGAAAAACACTGAAATTGGGAACAATTTCATTTATTGGAAGGGAGCTCGATTTCAGTTGATTAATAATGATGTCCAATACTCGATAAAATATGTTCACTTTAAACAAACTTTCTGGATCTTGGAGACGCTCATCTTCGTAAAATTCGTCAAAATGGCATTTCAACTTCTTCTGACGAGTTTTACAAAATTCAGGATTGATGGACTATTTTTATACTGCACTATTTGTTTCTTTTTTCCAAATTTATATCTATACTTTTCCAATTCTTACAGACAAATTTTCAAACATTTTAAGGCATTTGAAAGATCGATGGCTTTAAACTGAAGTGCTTTAGAGGCTGCATCGATAGTTTGTAAAATTTTGCAATGGAAAACCAATAACTTAATAAAATTGTAGTTCTCGATCTTCTTGAGTGAAATAGCTTAATTTCTTTCATCTGATTTACAATTTAACAGAATTGTTTTCGTTAGCGCTGTTTGGACTCCAACAAACCGAACTTTTAAAGGAAAAAATACCATCATAGCGTCCTCCCCATCTAGTAGGTTTCAATGTTTTTAATGTTATCGAAGTTGAAGACTCCCTTCCTTTATCAGATATAATACTTGATAAGATATTCCAACTTTTCATACTATGCCCAAAAAAATTATAAATGTGTTGAACTGTTTCAAAAAAAATGTTGCATATCAATAACCTCTCTTACTGTATCAAGTATTAGATTTAAGCAGCACAGTGAACATATATCGCATTTGGCTCGATATCTTTTATGAGTTTTTGAACTCAACCATAAGTACCTTTTCTTGTGTTGGCACCATCATATCCTTGTACTCGACACTTATTTAGAGGTATATTTTTGTCATTTATGTATTTAATAATTTGGTTGGACATTGCTAAGGCAGTTTGGTCCTTAACTTCATGAAATCCTAGAAAATTACTCTTTAATGACAAGAGCCTTTGGAATTCCATTTTCGTCTTTCTCGATCATACAATAATGGTAAAGTTCACACATTTAATCTGTTTTTGAAATATCTTGAGTTGTATCGAATATGATAGAGTAAAATGGTGCGGCATTCATTTAATTTATGAGTGTATTTTCTGTTGTACAACCAGAACAAAAATGAGATCATTTTGAATTTTTGGACTTAAGTATTTTATCTGCCGCTTTGGTTAACAATTCTTATAAAATCGGATCGTATTTTGCTAATAACTCAACAATATTCAAAAAGTTTTGCTATCTACCTTTTCTCTGTGGTCACGAAAGGCTAAATTACACGTTGAAAGTGTCAGAGTAACATCAAGGCGTCTAGAGACTAGTAGGCGCCAAAAAGATTTTTCTTTCTTGATCATGGACTCTTGCTCTTCATCTAATGTCTCATGTAGCCGCCATTGTTGATACGCAAGACAAGAATCCAGGTAAATTTTCGATGACTCGTGTCTTTCTATGGCGTCTACAATATGTTTCCAGTCGTCATAGCCTTCCATCCAAACATTTTGTATTTTTTTAGATGCCCGATTTGCGAATAACCAATATAGTTCACAATACGCCTTCTGAAGTATTAAAGAATAGGATAACCATGTACGTTCAAGTTTCACACCAGGCTTGAAAACAATATAGTAATGTTTTTCTAGGAAAGATCTATTGTCTCTGTCTTTTAAGAAAGGACCCTTAGGTTTACAATGTCAGTTTTCGATCACGAACCGTTTCACTTGATCAATTAGTTCTTTTAAATTAACTTTATCAGTAATATATGGTGAAGATGTAATATTGTTCACACTAAACTATGATTCAATTTGATTTTTGCTTATACCTTGTGGTTGTTCTGGATCTGGATATACACTGGTGTCGGGTGTGGTATACCTGCTGTACTGTTTCTTTTAGTTAAGTCGAATTCTTGACTTTCGGAGCACTGTTCACTCGCTTTTTCATCAATAAAGTCATCATTCTTAAAGTACTGACTAATTTTAGGTAACTTTTTATTTTTTTCTTCAGACTCCCTCTTTCTCTTTCATTTTTCGCTCCCACTTAGATATTTTCTAGAACTAGACATGTTGATATCTAACTTTAACAATTAGCTTTACTTTGCCTCTATTTGCAGATTCAATAAAACAAAAACAACGAAAAATCAAAGATGCAAATGACCAATTGTCATAACAATCAAACGCAGAAAGCGTAGTAGAGACCTCCGTACTTAAAAAATTGAAAACCGGGATTCACCTAACATCGTGCGTCGCTAGCTCGTCAGCGCCATGAAAAAAACTGCTTTCTTGGTTAACAAAACGCGGAAATTCCCAGAAATCACTAGCTGGCCCGCGCCACCAAAGTACGGCGGCAAAAAATGAAACAACCTATGGATGCGTTCTAGAATTAATCAACATCCTTTTCTTATGAATGAGTTTAAATTTTAATAATTTATTTGAATTTGTTTATGGTCTTTAGTTGTGTTTAACTTTAATCGATTTTAAGTACTTATATAAAATTTATAATGTTTACTAAATTTTGTTTAAAATGGTACTTCTAAGCTCGCGGCCTATCGGACCGGGGGCCCCCGTCTTGTTACCCTGTAGTTACGCCACTGGTCTTATTGCAGGAAATATGATTTGTCATTAGAAAGGCGACAGATTTTTTTCTAAAAAAATTAACATCCAAACTTACTAAAACATCTAAAACTGACAATTTGTTTTTGTGTTCGAATTCATATATACCAGGATTGGGATTGGGACTTGTAAATGGATTGGGATTTGCCATTCAAACGTTTGACAAATTCTACATTTTCATTTTTTCTAGTGAAAATCGTAAAGACATTATCCACATATCTTACCCACACTCTTGAAAAGTAAAGTAACTAAATACATCTTTGACCTGTATTTCAAATTTTTACGTGAGTAAATTGGCTAAGAAGAGCGACAGGATAGGGTTGTTATTGTCGTTCATTCTTGTTCATGAAACCTGTTATTAAATTGAATTCAAGTAACTCTTTCTGGCATTTCAAGGTCGATATTTACTAGGAAGTTTGAAATGCGTAAAGTCTTGAATCGTATGCTTCAAATAATATTCTTGCATATTCTACCAACTATGTAGAGACAGAGATATTATGCCATTGTATATTTATCAGTAAACCCTTGGCTATATTAATATGATGAGGATTATCTGTGATTGTTGGACACCCTCTGAAGCAATTATCTTCGTCGGTGTGTTCTTATCATCGGTCTAGTCTGCTCATGTCTACTATAACACTCCACTGTTATCCATATCTCCATATCACCCATTCCCCTGTGCATCCTGGGGAAAGTTCCTTCCTTGGTATGACTCAATCTGGAAAATGGAATTTTCTGTCTTGCCAAGTTTCTAATCTAGTTTGTTGCGTTGTGTTTATAGGGTTCTCTGTTGTGTACAGGAATCTCTTTCTTCATTTGAGTCGGCGATAAGCAGGATGTCCGGATAGGGGATGGTGGTAGACGTAAACAATTTAAATTTTTCCTTCCAGGCTACCGCTTCACGTCTGATGCTAGGGAGGACAATGCCGGCAAGGCAGTATACTTTATCATACGGAGTTGGTCTCAGACAGTTTGGTGTGACTAGAGTTATACCACACCGGACATGTGTACTGCGCGGCTGAATAATACAAGGCCAAAAATGAAGTTCTTGCTGTCCTGGGTTGTGCACCCCATGTAGCCTGCTAGTTTGCGTATGATCTGGTTCTAGCAGCCACTTTTGCTTGGTGTTCATGCAGTGTTTCCTATAGATAAGAGTTCTGCCTATGGTGACACCCAGATAAAATGGGGTTGGACAATGCCCTCCCAGGCTATTCGTTATTTTCTCGTCACCTGCCTGTTTCTCAGGTAGAACGCACAAGTTTTGTTTTTCAAGGGGTTAGTTGAGTTGATTCTCCTTATAGTAGGCAGCAAGTTGATCAAGTGCTTCTGATTATTTTTATTCGATGGTCTCAAAATTAGGTACTGTCCACTGCACATTTTGAACCAAAAGTTCAAATGAGTATTGCATTTTTCAATTCTCCAGTATATTTCATGGAAATAAATGATTTATTTGAACTGCGCCAACTTTAGCCTGGAAAAATACACATATCCTTTCATGCATCATGCCCATTAAAATCAATTTCCAACAAGCCCACGAACGTCAAACGAAAATATTAAAAGCAAACAGAGAAAGAATTTCTCTGCGACAACGAGAATATTAATTATATATTGGTCGACATAAAATAAAAAGACCTAGGATAAGATTCTGCTCTCCGTCGGTGGCTTCTTGACGTCAGATCCGAGACGAATGAGGCAAGGAAATCGGCGTCCGTTTCCGTTACGATGATCGCGATAATTAATCATCAATCATCAATCAGGAAACTGTCTGACCTCTGCACAAGCCGGAAGACGTTAAGATTTATGTAATTATGGATGAGGAACAAGTTGTTTTTTATCTATTCATATTATGTTTCACACAGTATGCTTCAAACAAAACAATTCAGATAAAAAATAGCATAAAGAGTCATCCTAAGCGCCCAGTATACGTATATGTACGAACTCTAATTGATTTATCTCCTAAACTAATTTAAAAGGAAATCATAAACACGTGCAGAAATTACTTTCAGGAATTACTATATCTGGAAAATGAGGAGAAGGACGAGAGGAAACTGACAACAAAGTGACAAAATGCACAAAACAAATATATATTAAAAAATCCTGAAGTGAGGACTACGATAAATAATCAAAAACCAACTGGAAGACTCTCATATGTTTTCAAAAAAAAGGAAGAAAGACAAATGCGAGACAATGGGTTCACATTGAGGCAAATACAAGAAAAGAAACATGTTCTAAATAAAAAAGTGTATTTGGGTTTCATCGATATCCAAAAAGCTTTTGATAGTATCTCAAAAAATAAAATCTGGCAAAACTTCGGCAAAAAAAAACGGCAAAGAAGAGTAAAGGAAAAGTGAAGAAATAATATCAAGTTTGTATATGAAATATCTAGAAACCATGCCAGAAAATATAATACACATCTCTCAAGGGGGCTTATTAAGTCTGTATAATATGATAATGCATGATGTGTTGAAGGAGTCAGACAAATACTTGAAGGAAGAAGTGTTTGTAAGAAGCAGTTAGCATTTCTGAATGTGTATTTGCAAAAAAATAGAGGTAATTTAAAAATGCTAGAAGAAAAATGCTTGTTTCCAAAGGCGACAAATCCGAGTTTGGTATTAGCTTGAGCCTAGTTCCTAGAGGACGTTTGCTACCTACTTTGCGAGGAATTAACTCGCTCATATTTTTTACCCTATAAAACAGCGAATATTTTGACTTCAAAATAGAGAAGAGTCATAATTTCCACGTCGACCCTTGAAAAATCACCAAAAATCGACGTCGACCCTTGATCAATATCGATATCTCATGTCGTTTGTGAGATATTCGTGTTCGAATATTCCATTGCACATCTTGTCGATGGCTGAAAAATATGCAGTTCACAAAGTGTGCCTTGAATGTTGTGTACAAATTATTACATCTTGATAACAACTGTTATTGTTTTCTATTTATCCTGTTAAACGTGGAAACAAGTTTCTCCAGTCTTGAGTTGGTATTAAATAATTTGTTAAAAATGCCCAGACTTAATCAGTTTTCTAACCATGATTTAAAAGATATGCTTTGTGTTTATGCACAAGAAAATTACAATAGTAAAGCTGCAGTTAGAAGGTATGAAGGGCTCTACCCAACCACAATCATCCCAAATCAACAAATTGTTCAAAGAATTTTCAATTAGTTAGGTTTGGTTTGGTTTATAAAATAATTTGGTTTATAAAAAATAAGTTAATTTTATTACAACAATCCTGGTGGACGACCGACACGTATAACGGTAGAACAAGAAGAGGATATTTTAGTTAATATCACGGAAAATCCTGAACTAAGCACCAGGCGTTTGGATGCATCTACAGGAATTAGCAAATCTACCGTTTTAAGAGTTGAAAGTTTTAAGAGTTTAAGAGTTGTCTCCATAAAGACAAATTGTTTCCCTACTATTTTTGGCCTGTTCAAAATATATTACCACAAGGTTTGCCGGCTAGATCAGAATTTTGTCAAAATCTACTACATAAAAGAAAGGAACCCCATGTCCCTGAAAAAGATATTGTTTACTGACGAGGCAGCTTTTACCAGAGGCGACATTTTTAACTGGCGAAATAATCATTATTAGGCCCTGGAAAATCCACACCTACCAAGAGAGCGACATTTCCAACACGAATTTTCAATTAACATTTGGTGCGCCAATATAGACAATTTTTTAATCGGCCTATTTGAGTTTCCGCAAAGACTGAACGGATATCAAGTGTGCAGTTTTTACAAAACAATTTATTGGGCTTTTTAGACGGTATACCTCTAAACTTAAGACAAGACATGTAGTTCATGCAACTCTTTCACTAAACCTTCATTTTCATAAAATAATTCAACAATTTTAACGAGTTGTTGTATTGTGTACAACTCCATTTTTATAAATGTTACACTTCTAAAATGAGGCTAGACATAGGTAAATTCATAACGCCATGTGTGTTTTATTATTTTTGGGAGTCCTTTTGGCAGAGTCGAGTACGTTGAACTTTGCAAAACTATAAAAATACGTATTCGAGAAGAAACGCGTCGGTTCAACATGCAGCTGATGCAAAAAACACTAGAGAAAAACAAGGGAATAAACAGAGCAAAACACAAGCTGAGAAATAAAAGAACACAAATGTATGCATTAATGCGTGAGGATGGCACAGGTTGTAGGGAACGTACGGAAATGTTAGAGGTTATCAGAAGATTTTATTCCAAGTTATATGAAGATCAGAACCAGCTAAAGAGGGCAAAACCCACGGAAGAAAATACCAGATATTCTGTTAGATGAAGTAGCCAATGATATAGAGGCGATGAAGAATGGGAAGGCTCCAGGAAAGGACAGTGTAACAGTTGAGATGTTGAAAGCCGGCCGTCGAACTTTACATAAAATACTGGCAAAATTGTACTCAAAATGCCTCAGGGAATAAAAAATACTCAACCTATGGAAAAGTGCTGAAGTGATTCTTCTTCATAAAAAAAGAAAAACAGGCGGATTTGAAAAACTACCATCCAATAAGCCTCCTGTCAGTATTGTACAAGGTTTTCACCAAGATAATAACTATAAGAATACTGAGAACACTGAATGACGCACAACCAAAACAAAACGGCATGATTCAGTACAATTGATCATATCCAGATTGTCCAACAGGCCATAGAAAGGCACAAAGAATACACCATGCCACTGTGCTTGGCTTTTATTGACTATGAAAAGGCATTTGACTCAATACCAAAGCAAGCCATAATGGATGCATTGCTTAACCAAGGGATAAATCTACTGAGATCCATGTATGATGAAGCTACAGCGGCGGATCACATGGATGATTTTGAAGTTGAAATCAATATAGAGCGGGGTGTACGGCAGGGTGAGTCAATACCCCCTGTTCTTTTCTCAGCCTGCCTTGAAGAGATATTCCGTAATCTGGATTGGGAACAGGATGGAATAAAAATAAACGGTGCATACTTAAGCCACCATAGAATTGCATATGACATCGTTCTCTTGTTACAAAACCCAGATGAACTACAAAAACACATACAAGGACTGCAGAAGAAGGGAGAACCATTTGGCTTGAAAATAAACCTGAAGCAGTCAGGTTATGTTCAACAAATTAAACTGAAAACAGAAGAATATGTATTTTAGGAAGCGACTTAGAGGTTGTGGACCATTACATATATCTTGGGCAAAGAATTTCAATGGATGGTGATACCGCCCAGGAAGTGGAATGGCGCGTTAAGTGTGGCTAGCAGGTATTTGGCAGGCTCAACATGGTGTTTAAAAACAAATTCCCACTTCGTCTGAAGAGAAAAGTTTTTTATCAATGCGTGCTGCCTGTTTTGACATACGGAAGTGAAACATGGACACTCACATCATAATCAATTCAAAGACTGCGGGTAGCACAGAGGGGAATGGAAAGATGTACGCTTGGCATTACAAAGCGGGACAGAAAAACCTGCACATGGATCAGGGGCCAGACGAAACTATGTGACATTATTGCACGTGAAGGAATTGAAATGGAGGTGGGCGGGCCATATAGCGAGGTGATGTGACGACAAATGGACCAAAGCAATCCTGGGATGGATGCCGCTTTATCATAAGCGTCCACGAAGAAGACCTAAAACACGATGGATCGATGACATTATCAAGTATATTGGACCCGAATGGCAGACGAATGCTCAGGACCGCGCGAGTTGGAAGCATGCTGGGGAGGTCTTTACCCTGCAGTGGATCGACAATGGCTGAATGATGATGATGATGATGATATTGATATCTTGGTTATCTACTTGTATTGAAGACTCTCTAAAACAATTCTCTATGGCAACATGTTATCAACTTTCTTTGAACCCAGAGTGCTGCTTGAAAATTCTTGCTTTAATTATGTACATATTACGAAAGCATTCCAGTGACGGTCCAACCAGTATTGCACAAGAAATACTGTGTAAGTTTCTTCCTCATCTTACAACTTCAATCATCATTCTCGGATTATCTACGGCTGTCGCCGCCTCTCCGTCCCCAGTTTCCAGTTCGTTCTGTCGTGACACATGTCCTCTTGCAAATCTCTTGCTTCCATGGCTTCGTCAACGCCGTCTCTCCAACTTCTTCTTGGTCGTCCTCTCTTTCTTCTTTCTGGAGGTATACATTCCAACACTTTTCGTGGCCATCTTGTCTCATTCATTCTTTTTGCATGTCCGAACCAAGTCAATTGTTTTCTCTCTATGTCGTCCACAATATCTCTCTCGATGTTCATGTCCCTTTTAATGTTTATATTTCTTATTCTCTCAAGTCTCGATCTCCGACAGCTCCTTCTCAAAAAATCCATCTCCGTGGCCAGTAGTTTTCTTCTATTAGTATTATTTAAATCCCACACTTCTGAACCATAAGTCAAAACACTCTTTACGATTGAGCTATATATGCGAAGTTTTGTTTCTCGCCTAATTTTTCTTTCCCACAGGACAGAGTTGAGTGCTCCAATGATTTGTCTACCTCTTATTATTCTTGTTTGAATTTCATCATTACTATTACCTTGCCTGTTGAAGATCACCCCTAAGTATTTAGCCTTGTCAACGTTTTTTATTGTTCCGTTTTCCAAGGGTAAATCGTCGTTGTCATTACTACTCACCGCTAAGTATTCACATTTATTTAAGTTAATTGTGAGACCAGCTAGTGTGTACTCTTCATTTAGTTTCCTCACCATATAGCTCAAATCCTGTTGGTCTTCTGCAACCACTATCTGATCGTCGGCGAAATAAAAAGTATATAGGGTGTCATCCCCCACCCGAAGGCCCATGTTCCAACACTTCCGTGCCCAGCCTTTCATGGATTGGTCTACGTATAGTTTGAATAAGGTGGGAGATAGACAACATCCTTGTCTTAGCCCCTTTGTTGTATTGAATGATTCAGATAGTGATGTTCCAATTTTAATAACCGCAGAATTCTGTTCATAGTAAAGTTGGACGGCCCGAATCAATGTTGGTCTAATCTTGAGAGTTTCCATTGCTTCCCATAATTTCGATACTGGTACACTGTCATAAGCTTTTTCTAGGTCTATGAAAGCTATATGCGTCTCCCTGTTTCGCTGGGTTCGTTTTTCTAGGGCTATTTTTTAGAGTGAAAAGGTTGTCTGTGGTGGATCTCCCTGCCCGGAAACCGGCTTGTTCTTCCGCTTGTTTATCCTTGATGTCTTCTTCTATTTCATTTCTAAGGATTCGGGAATATATTCTTCCTATTGTTGGGATTACCGCTATACCTCGGTAATTCTTAGGATCATTTTTTGAGCCTTTTTTGTGAATGGTTGATATATATGATGTTCTCCATTCGATCGGCGTTTCTTCCCCATTCAGGCATCGTTGAAACATATTCTTCAACATTCTTAAAAGTTTTTCGGGTCCATACCTTATGAATTCCGGGTGGATCCCTCCAGGTCCAGGGGATTTTTTTATTTTTGTGTCTTTCACAGCTTGTTGCACTTCTTTTAGTTGGAGATCTATAGGAGTTAGATTATTTATTTGGTATTGTTTTCCTAGAAAATTTTCACGTCTCTCTTCCAAAAGGTCTTTAAAGTGGTGTACCCAGTCTTCATTTGTTATGCCCCCTAAGTTAGGTATTTGTTTTTTTGATGTTTTTACCGACTTTATGGTCTTCCAGGCTTCTGAGCTTCGGGTTCCTCCTAATTGTTGTTCTATGTACTCACATTTTTTCTCCCAAGACTGATTCTTTCTCTTTAGGACTTCGTTTTTAACCTCCCTATTTGCTCTTTTGTATTTTTGTCTCGTCGCATCATCGTTCTTTTGAAGGAGTTTCTGGTAGAGTTGTTTCTTTTCTTTAATTTGTTGTTCTATTTTATCATCCCACCAGTCAGGTTTGTTATTCATCCGTATTTTTCCGACAGATTCGTCCGCAGCCTCAAGAATACAAGCTTTTATATGTTCGTACTCTTCTTCTATTGTTCGTTGAGTTTCGATTAGTTTTTGATCCAGTCTTCTAAGATATAAATATTTAGTACTTTCATGTTCAAAACTTTGTAAGTTATATTTTGTCGTTGTCAATCTATTCTCAGTGAGACTGCTGGTGGTCGATTGAAAAGATGTTAAAAAGGGAATGTGTATCTTTGCCACCAGTAAGCGGTGATCAGATCCACACTCGGCACCTCTCTTTACCCTAACGTCTTGTATCTTGATTTGGGAGTTTTGTCGGGCAATGAGATAGTCAATAATCGATCGAAAACTTCAATTATAATAATTATAAAAACGAATAATACAATTTTTTACTTTGTTATTTATCACTGTTATTTTTAAACAAAATTTGTGTGACTATAGTTTCGTAAAACAATTTTATATTCTCAAATACTACTTTATAACTATTATAAAACAATCAATCCACCCCATTACACATAAATATGCTGCATATAAGTCTATGATCCACCGAGCTTTCACAATTCCACTATCTGAAAATAATAGAAAAATAGAACTGCAAAAATAAAACTAATAGCACAAAATAACGACTTCAAAGAAAAACAAATTAGCTACTTAATAAATAAAACACGGAAACAAGTACTAATTCATCAAGTATATCCAAAAGTAAAACAAAGAAATGATATATAATACTGTAAAATTTTATATTTCGGTCCAATTTCAGAACAAATAGCTCGCTCTTTGAGGAAACATAATTTACAAATAGCGTTTAAAACCACCCAGTCAACCAGTAAATTAATTTTTAATGCCAAAGATAAAACATCAGCAAATACAAAATCTGGAGTTTATATGTTAAGTTGCAACGAGCGCAATAGCTGCTATGTTGGACAAACCGGCAAAAATTTTCAGACCAGATACAAAGAGCATAATCTGCATATATATTAAAGAAACAACACTCTAATTTTGCGAACCATTTCATAGATACCGGGCATATATTTCCCGAGATTACAAATTTGAAAATTTTACATACAGCACCCAAAAGCAAAAAATTAAACATTTTAGAAGCTATTGAAATTTATAAATATAATAATGATCCGTCTAGGCAGCTATTAAACGATCAGACGGATCTCCGAAATTCCCCACTATTTAAAATATTGTAAAAAATTAACCCCAATAAAAGTATAAAATTAGATACATAGAATAGATAAACAGCTGTAAAACCTTAGTTTTAAAGTAGTGTTTGAAAATGTAAAATCGTTTTACGAAACTATAGTCACACAAATTTTGTTTAAAAATAAAAGTGATAGATAACAAAGAAAAAAATTGTTTTATTCCTATTTAAAAAATGAACTATCACAAAGTAACCGACAAATCAATCAATAATATAATAATTATATTCTTATATTCCTCAATACTCATAACTTTAAAAAACACTAGAGATATTTTCTGGTTTGACATTTCCAACAACTGTCTAAAAACATATTTAAGAGCTAGAGTCGGAATGTTTGTTTGAGCAGTTTTAGTTATCTCCTGTTGCTGCCAACTTGATTAGGGAAACGCTTATCAACAATGAAATAACTATGATTTGGTGTGTGTGGAAAAAACATTATAAAGGTCTTATTGTACACCAAATGCCCCCAAAAAACAACCGAGCTAAACTAAAGATTGATGTTTTTTCAGTGTAAACATCAGTTTCCACGGTAGTTTCTTTTATATTCCAAGAAAATAAATGATTATATGAACCAAACCAACTTTATCCTGGAAAAAATACGTCGCCTATAAAGACCCACTCCTGATAAAAACCTGAATGTCAAGGGAAAATATTAAAAGCAAACAGAGAAAGAATTCCTTTGCGACAACAAGAATATTAATAATATTTTCGCGGCCTCAGAATAAAAGAACCGAGAGTGAGGTGCTTCTCTTCACCGATGTCGTCTCGACGTCAAATCCGAGACGAACGAAGATGGAAAGTCACCGGCGTCCGTTTCCGGTACGTTGATCGCGATCATTAATCATCAATCAGGATGTCGTCTGACCCCTAAAGCCGAGGAACTTTAAGATTTATGTACGCGTCGTTGATCAACTGATATATTAATTAAGGGCGAGAAAACCGGTTGTTATTTTGCCTGTAAAGGCTTTGCTTTATGCAGTTCTTTCTAATCCAGTGATTTAAGTCATTTACAGCTGCAGAGTTGGTGGATGCGTTCGCACAAACTTTTTTTTTAGAATAGCAAGCAACGAAATTTCTTCAGACTCGTATAGCAGTTAGTTTTACACTTTTTATCATGATATATTATTATTACTATTACACAGGTTGAGGTAACATTGATGAAAATAGGTGTGTATGAAGTATTTTGTAGCACTACATCCAAAAATCATAAGCTAATAACTGTAACACGTACAGTTTCTTACTACAAGAGGTCGATGGTATGGAAAAAAAGGAGACAATATATTTTTACAATCTAATATTTATTTAATATAAATATGTAAAACGTGTTAAATGTATGCAAAGACATTATTGAGAATTATGTGAATAAGAAATATATTACATGATATGTCATGTATAATATTGACTTACTCCACCTGTTTAGATTTTGAGCAAGGATACGACTTGGTAATCCGAAGGGAGCTTTACACAGGAATAAAAAAACTAAAAACATCACAAAAACTTAAATATACTTAAGCCAAAGTACGGATTCAAAACCAAACCTCAAAAGAATTCAATATATCAAACGGACAAAGACAAGGTGATGATCCACTGTCGAATGGTCTCTTCATTTCCACACTAGAAGTGATAATAAGGAAAATAGAAATATATAGGAGGGTGAATCAAATATAAGCCTGAAATGTTTTATACATATTTATTACTTATAAAATAATACAAATACTCTACACATTTTTCCAACCGGTTTGGAAATTTGTGATTTCCTTGCTCGTAGAGACTTTGAGTTTGGGTCATCAACCAACTGCGTACGAACTTGATCGTTAAATCGAATCTTAACATCTTGATCGTTGTCGAATCGTACCCCTCCAAGTGTATCCTTCAAGGACGCAAACAAAAAATAATAACAGGATGACAAATCTGGGCTGTATGGAGGATGTTCAAGGGTTTCCTAATGCATATTCTTCAGTTTTTCCTTGATCAAAACCGCTGTGTGTGGCCTGGCATTGTCATGGAGGAGGACGTCTCTGATGGGGACGGTGCGTCTTTTGCTCCTGTAAGCAAATTTTGTTGCCTTCAACAGCTGGCACTAGTAGGCAGCATTAAGGCAGCGTACGTCAATCATGTAGAAAATCAGTCGGCAGAACTCCTTTCCAGTTGAAAAAACGGTCGCGAAAACCTTACCGGCTGAGAGACGGATTTAGTCTTTACAGGGCAGGTTTCATCTTTACTTCGCCATTCCTTACTCGCCATTTTTGATTCTGGAGTGTAATAATGCACCCATGTTTCATCACATGTCACGATACACTTCAAAAAAGTATCTCTTTCCTGCCGAAATCGATTTAAAAGTCTCTTACTGATTTACAATGGGACGTTTTTGATCTTGGGTCAACAACTTCGGACCCCACAGATTTTATTGAAGCCAAGATGTTGTCTGATGATTATTTGAAGGCTTCCAAAGCCAATATCCATCTTTAAAGCGATTTCATCAATAGTGAGTCGCCGGCCACCTTCGATAAGATCGCGAACTACACCAAAAACTCGAAATGGTAGTGTAAAAAATGCATTTTTAAGGACATGCAACACCCTAGTATTTCATAGACCTTTATTTAATAACCCTAGCGAAATTTAATAACGCTAGCTTTTGCTGTTCTTTCGTAATAGTAGAAAATGTAACATAACAAGTTTGAGATTGTTTGAAAACAAAACAAACATGGAAAATGTTTAAGATCATGAGGCCAAGAACGTTAAAAATATTTCCAATATACTTTTACAAGATGTTGCAATGACAACGAGAACAATGATTTAGAAATCTCTCAGTAATATTATAAACAGAAGAAACCTTCTAAAAAGTGGCCGAAATTCTTCCAAAGGGTGGCTGTGTTCATGAAGGTCCTTAATCCACTGTACATCTTATTTTATCCCCGCGCCTCATTTCTTAGCCAAAAAACATCGTGATCTTTAACCATCACCCATATTAACCGAATTTAAATCCATGTGATTTTCTACATCTGCAACTAAAGACAAAAACAAAGCCTTATCAAACATTCAATATAGTTATCTTTGGTAGACATTTCTCAAAAATGGATACCAGAAAAAATTTAGGAAATATTACAACCAATTTATTGATTCACAAAAAAACTGTTTTAATAAAAAAAAATAATGAAAACTGTGAAACATTTCCTTTCGGCGCCATTTTCTTTCAACAAACTCTCTATATAATGAATACCGGTAATGTTATTTCATTTTTGTTTTTAAATGAACCATTTCTGCTAAAACAGCACCGTAAGTTTTCCCTGAAAACAATATCGTCTCGATATTTTCTCAGTCTTTATTTGATCGAATATAAAGAACGACAAATTCGTAGGTTATTCTTTGAAACAAATTGAAATCATGCGAGACGTGGAAACTAGCCAGAACAAAATAACTTGAAAATATAGCAAAGAAAAATATACAGTCTCGAAAATTGAGCCAGTAACTAAGAAAGAGTCGATACGGAACTCTGAAAATCATTACTTATGTATAAATTTATTTGCCAACCCACTGTTTAGAGCATTCGTACTTTTTAACGAGATTGTAAAGTCAAGTTAAAAAACGAAGAACTGATTATTTTGATTAAGTTTTATTAATTGGATATTACTTGATCAATAAACTAATGGACATTGAAAAACCACACCGTAAATCAGCCATAATCCATGTGCCCTGTAATTGAGATGTGTTGAGATGATGTAAAATGTGAATTGTTTAAAATATATGATGTGCAAGGTGTGTAAAATTAGTGCTAGTAATTTCAACTTTCACATTAAACGCCAATATTAAGTCGTTCTTTTTTTTGTAACAAAATAAACCAAATTTATGCTAAAATGATCTCTGATCATTGTCTTCCAGTTTTTAATCCCCTTCTCTTTCAGATTTCCCGTGAGAGCCTCTCTCCATGTCTTCCTTGCCTTCTTTTAACTTATGGTCTTCCTCACCACTCTATTTTCTTCTATTCTCTCTATATGCCCAACCCACTGCATCCTTCTTGATTTTACTATCGTGTTTATCCTTGAATCCTTGAAAATATAAATTTCCTCATTAGTTCTTCTCATATACAACCCATCGACCTTCCTTCCTCCTGTTATCCTTCTATGGATCCCATGTTTATGGTTTCTCTTCTCTTTTCCCATTTCCTTCTCGTTTAGTACTCATGTCTCACATCCGTATAATGCAGTTGGTCTCAATAATGTCTTATACAATCTTAATATGGTTTTTCTGGATATGAATTTCGATCTTATTAGATGATTCAAGGCTCCTGTGCATTTGTTAGCTTTGATAAATTTTAGTTCTCTTCTTGACACTTCTTTCTGCTTCTCTTCTTCACACTTATTTGTTATCCTTACGCCTAAGTAGATAAGTTTTTCCATGCTTTCAAAAGTCATTCTTCCTAGTTCTGTATCCACTTTCGAGACCGTTTTTTGTGGGCCTTGGACTATCAATAATTTGCTTTTCTTTTGGTTGATTTTGAACCGAACTTGTATACTGCCTCCACTAGCCTTTTTGTCACTTCTTTTAATTTCTTCTCACTTCTGGTAATTATTGCTGTATCGTCCGCATAACTCACTATTTGATCGCTTCTGTTGAACTCTGTTCAACTGACCCTTCATAAGAATCATTTCAGAAACCATATTGAATAATAGTGTCGATAGTGGATCCCCTTGCCTTAGGTCTGCCTTGATCAGAAATAATTCTGGCCTTCCTCCTTTTACACCTACATTGGCTGTTATTATCTCCAATGTCATGCTCATTAATTTCAGTATTTTAGAGAGTACTTTAAATTATTTTTTGGTTTTTATCATTATGGATCTCTTTACTGAACCATAGGCCTTACTAAAATCTATAAACAGTACCATTGCTGAAATTTTATATTCGTAACACGTTGTTAGTGCTTCCTTCATGACAAAAAACCTGGTCGGTTGTTCCTCTGCCCTTCCTAAAACCTGCCTGGTTTTCTCCTATCTGTGGATCAATTATTCGTTCTAACCTCTTTTTGATAAATATCGCCACTATTTTATAACAAGTATCCAATAAAGAATATATATATATATATATATATATATATATATATATATATATATATATATATATATATATATATATATATGTATATATATATATATATATATATATATATATATATATATATATATATATATATATATCCTTCCATAGACCCTCTGATCTTTCCCTTTCTTTCATTTTTCGTCGATTTTGTCTCTCCAGCCCCTCCTTGGTTTCCCCTTCTTCTTCTCTCTTGTAGTGTCCATATACAATTTTCAATTATTTTCATTATATTTCGTTTGCAAAGCATAGCATAAATAATTTGGTGTCTTCGTTCAGACATATCCCCATGCCATAACATTTTCGTTTTCATGTTTTAAGTACCTGTTCTCAATAAATCTTAGAGTGTTTGGCGAAAGGCAACATTCCTGTTTCAATCATTTTGTGATTGTACACCTCTTAGAAATCCACTGCCCTACTGTTTGTAATATTGGTCTGTTATTAATCAAAGTTTCTTAAAGCGCACACTATTATATCCCTGTTGCAGATCGACATATACCAGGGGTCTTTTTTGACTTACTACGCTTTTCCTTTCAATAGTTTGTATAACTCAGTAAATATAGTCTCTAGTTGACCTAGCCGCTCTAAATCCACCCTATTTTTTAAGCCTCGACATCTTTGTATTCGGTTTCGATCTTATTTTTTAGAACTTTTCCAAATATTCTGCTAAATGAGTTGGTTACTCCATTTTCGCAATAATTTTCATATATCTCTTTGTTAACTTTTTTGTGTATTGCTGTTATTATGGATATTTTCCACTCACTTGGGATTTCGACACCGTTCAAACCATTTTGGAATAACTTTCTCAGATGTTTGTTAAGTATTAATGTTCCAAATGTTATTAATTCGGCAGGGCATTTCGGCATTTTCTATTTTTGGGGGTCTGACATATGTCCACAATCTATTTTTTTACTTATACTCAAAAGTGATGAGATAATATTTAATATATAACATTTCGGATTAATCATTTTCTTCATTAATCTTCGTTTATCTGTTCTGTTTTCAGTTAATATTTGGAATATTATTATATTGTAGCTTTCCGTATTGTTCCTTCCTCTAATGTAGGTTTTTATTTTGAGGTAACTCTCTTCTAACGATTCCTTTTTCTTTTGTGTAATTAATTTACTTCCTCTTGTTTGTGTATTTAATCAAATTTAGTTTTTAATGTATTTCCCGAAACGGAAAATTTAAGAAAATATGCATGGAAGTAAATATTGAAAAACTAAAACAATGATCTTGGCAGTAATAGAAAACCGACGTAAAATAGAACTCGTTGGTAAAACAATACAACAAATCAACAGCTTCAACAATTATAGAGAAAAATAAAATATAAATAAAAAAAGAATAAGCAAAGCTGGAAGATATACAATGTATTCAAAATTGCATTTTTTGAAAAAAAAATAATGCCAAAGAAAGTTAAAGATAGAGGTATATAAAAAGATAGTAAAACCTTCCTGCTTTACGGCTGTGAGTCGTGAACATTCACGGACGAGAATAAGAAAACGTCACTGCACTAGAAATGAGATTCATTAGAAAGGTTGAGGAGATCATAAGAAGAGATCGAATTAGAAATACCTCGAATTATGGAATAATTCCATAATTTCCATACCTGGAAATATATAGAAATACTATACCCGAGGTTCCAGGCAGAATGTTACGAGCAGTCCTGACTGCTACGAGCATTCGCCGTATGATGGCGTGAGTTGTGTGCGATCACGACCCGTCATTAAAATGGCCAGTTGTTCTGGTCTGGCTACGATCGTCTCTCCGAACTGCTTTCTTTGCGTTCGTCTGGAGCTCGGCTGATGACGGCTGAAAGGCTAGAAACCGGTCCCGAGAGACACGTGACGTCGCATGGTTGACAGTTCGGCGAAGGCGATCGGTGGCACCACGTGGAGAAAGGGTGAAAGATTTCTGTAATATTTCCCTCCACGGTTCCGTTACGCTACCTTGGGGGCACACCTGGTACTATACCCGAGGTTCCAGGCAGAATGTTACGAGCGGTCCTAACTGCTACGAGCACTCACCGTATGATGGCGTGAGTTGAGTGTGATCACGACCCGTCATTAAAATGGCCAGTTAATCTCGTCTGGCCCCGAGCGGCTCTCCAAACTGCTTTCCTTGCGTTGGTCTGGAGCTCGGCTGATGACGGCTGAAAGGCTAGAAACCGGTCCCGAGAGACACGTGACGTCGTATGGTTGGCAGTTCTATACAGTATATATAGACAGTATATACAGTATATATAGTATATACAGTATAGACAGTATATATATATATATATATATATATATATATATATATATATATATATATATATATATATATATATATATATATATATATATCGAAACGTTTTATGTTAAATTAAATTATTGAATTGTAAAGATTTTTAGGTAAAAATGGTCCTTAAATTTCATCTCGTTAGGATAGACCCTTTTCCAGAAAACTGACTTTTTCTAAATCGATGAGCGATTACATGGATATCGAAATGCATCTTAACAATTTAGTAGACTGGACCATTTACGCAATAAAATCTAGATTTCAAATTTTTAAACTGCAAAATGGCCCATTATTCCTTCGAAGAAATGACGAATATGCATTTTATATACGGAAAGACGAATTGGGAACACGTGCAGAGGTTTTTCCCGGGAGAGTACTTCCTTGTACAGAAACATCTACAAATCTGCATGGAAGATTATGGTAAAAGTGATCTTTCATGCCTTCCTAACATGACTGTGGAAAAAGCCGGAGCACCAAAATAGTAGAAAATGAAGAACGAGTTTTAAAAAATGTAGCAGAAGGTGTAGTGTTAGTGTATTAGAAAGCAAGTGCTCTATCCTATCATTTGCAGACAGTCCAAGCCTTAAAGCCTGATAACCTGCCAGAATCCAGTATTGCCAATGGTTAAGGGAGCAATTGCGTTTAAATGAAAATTTTGTACAGAACAATCTCTTTATAGACGAAGCTATGTTCATACGCAATTGAATTTTTAATTCTCACAATATTCATGTGTGCGCGGAAGAAAATCCACATGAATTTTTCGAATCGGGGCATCAGGACAAGTTTTCTATCAGTATCTAGACTGGGTACTAGGGAATTTTTTGATTCCGTTTGTGCTTCCCAACCGTTTAAATGGCCAGCAGTATCCAAACTTCTTGGAAAACCATTTGCTGGACCTGTATGTAAGTAATGTAAGATGTACCATATCAGTTCAGATATAGCATGTTTCTTATGCATGATGGGGTTCCGCTTTTCTCTGTAAATGTAAGAGCGCATTTAAATCGGTTATACCCAGGGCGATGGATAGGATGTATTGGACCAGTGCATTGGCCACCACGTTCCCCAGATTAAAATTCTCTCGCGATTACTTTCTGTGGGGATACTTGAAGGTATTGATCTATGTTATCCCGATTGGCACTGTAGAGGAATTACAGCAACGTATATTTACTCCTTGTGATTATATCAAAAATAAGGCTGGTGTTTTCGGCAGAGTAAGATCTTCTATTAAGAAAAGAATTAGAGGGTGCAATGAGACGAATGGAGGTTATTTTAACATCTGTTCTGAAGAAGTGCTATATCTTTTATAGTAATTAGTCTTGTTATTGGCTACATACATATTCGTACAAGAGTGCCTACTTAATTATTAAGATGCCTTTCGACATCCATGAAATCGTGCATTGATTTAGAAAAATCAGTTTTCTGAAAAACGGTCTATACTTAGATGAAATAAGAGGGCCTTTTTTCAATTCTTCTATTGGAACCTTTGGTGTGAAATACTAAACTTGAAGAGATTTACCGCTGAACACCAAATCAGTTTTTTTTAACTGATCGACGCACGTTTCGCTAACCATGCTAAATCATCAGGAGATGATTTAATCTAATTCCAAAACTAAAGTATGTACTATTTATATGAAAACACCTACCTAACGAAGCGTGTAAAAATAATGAACCGTGAAGTTTACGAAGCCTTAGATTAATAATTGAAAAAGTTGACTGAACGAGATAGGCCCTTTATCTCGATTCATGATTTTCTTACATTTTTCTATTTGAATGCTTTCATATGCATCCAAAGCCCTATTATTATTAACACTTTTAATTAGTCTTAAATTACTAATATCTATACTGTGGTCGTGTTCGATTGAATGTTGGGCAACATAAGATTTTTCATTTCTCCCATATCTAATGTGGACAATATGTTCTTTATATCTTGTCAATATGGATCTTTTTGTTTGCCCAATATACCTTCGATCACAGTCTTGACAACTAATTTCGTAAATCCACGACTTTTCATGTTGCTTTACTTTATCCTTTGGATTGCCCAGAACTTCTCTTATTTTATTATATTAATTATATTAATATATTAAATTGGTATTAAATACTTACCGGAGTCTTCTAAAGCTTTCGTCAGAGAGTCATTTAAAAGCAAAATTGCAAAAAATTTTTCAAATAAAAGTCAAAAAAAGTCAACATACAACTTGGCAAAGTGTAAAACAAAGGAATTTGAAAATCTACCAAACCAACTACCTTCCTGTTCTGTGATAAACTCAACCAAATTCATAGAAAAAGTCAGAAACACACATCTAAAGGAAGGTGAGGTTTTGGCTTCCTTTGACGTTTCATCGTTGTTTCCGAGTGTCCTGATTCCATATACCTTGAAATAGCTGAGGGAGTTACTCGAGTTAAATGGTTTTAATAACAAAATTGTTTCTGAGTACTGAGTATCTCCTTAACAAGATTATGTATGAAGCAAAATTGTTTTCAGCTTAATAACAGGTTTTATGAACAACAAGAAGGAACGGCAATAGGCAATCATCTGTCACCGTTCTAATCCAATTTATTTATGAGTAAATTTGAAGCAAAAGATTAATTCAGTTACTTTCCGAAGGTATGGTTAAGATATGTGGATGACATTTTTGCCATTTTCGATTCGAAACATGACAATTTAGATGATTTTATTAGAACTTAAATAGTAAATCCCAAAATATAATATTCACGCATGAACTCGAAAACAACAATAGTTTACCATTTCTGGATGTTTTAGTCAGTAGAAACAATAAAAATAGGTTAGATTTTGATATTTTCAGAAAAAAACACATTTCAGATACATTCCTAACGATTCAAATCATAGTTTCCAAAATAAGAGTGGAACAGTTTAAATTTTATGGTAAATAGATTAATTAATTTTCCTTTAAATAAAGATAATTATAACAAAGCATTAACATTAGGGAGGTATCTAAAGTGAATGGTTATAATAAGACCGTTGTAGATAAATTAATTAGAAAACAAAAGCTCAGAAAATTATTAAAAAAATCTTCGACTTTTAAAAAGGATCAGAACACAAAAAAATTCATGGTAATACCATTTGATGCCCAATTGTCAAGAGGACTAGACAAAATTTTGAAAAAAGTACAAAACTATATAATAAATGAAGAGAAGTTCTGGGTAATTCAAAGGATAAAGTAGAGCAACATGAAAAGTCGGTGATTTACGAAATTAGTTGTCAAGACTGTGATCGAAGGTATATTGGGCAAACAAAAAGATCCATATTGACAAGATATAAAGAACATATTGCCCACATTAGATATGGGAGAAATGAAAAATCTTTTGTTGCCCAACATGCAATCGAACATGACCACAGTATAGATATTAGTAATTTAAGACTAATTAAAAGTGTTAATAATAAAAAATCATGAACCGAGATAAAGGACCGATTCCTTTCAGTCAACCTTTTCAATTATTAATGTAAGGCTTAGTACACTTCACGGTTCATGATTTTTACACGCTTCGTTAGGTATGATTTTCATATAAATAGAACATAGTTTAGTTTAGAATTAGATTAAATCATCTCGTGATGATGCTAACATGGTTAGCGAAACGTGCGTCGAGCAATTCAAAAAAGTGTTTTGGTGTTTAGTGGTAAATCTCTTCAAGTTTAGTGTTTCACACCAAAGGTTCCAATAGAAGAATTGAATTTTGGGGTATGTCTAGAATCTTCTTTTATGCTTTAATCCTTATAGTCACCTCCTAAAATATGTCGACGTTATTTCCAGACACCCTGTAGATATACAATAAATAATAAATTTTCGACCTACGCAATAAATTTAACCGACATTCACCTCAATGCTTTCCCTACTTAACTTTAAGCTCTTTAAAACCCTTCGACCTCATCAAATCCATCGTACAAATATCCATAAAGTTGGTATCTCAACGTTTGACCCTACCGACCTGAGCCTCTATACAATATCGTTATTCGAGAGAGCCTTCTTCTCAAAAACCATATAAACTTACAACAGTTCGAGGGTCTGACGAGTTAACTTGTGATGTGGAGTGAATAGGACCTCTACCGTTTTGCAGTTGTTAAAAGGCGAAGGGATTTTTGCGGGAAGCGAGGCGAATGTTGAATTTAAATGAAAGGGAAAAAGATGCATTCTAGGGTGCGGTTTGATTTTACGGGATAATAGTAGGGAATCAGTTAAATTTTTGTGGGTTGTAGTTTGTAAATTGTTGCAGTTTTATTGTAGTTAAAATTACTTAGTTAAATTAAAGGTACGAGGGTCGACCGAAACATTCTCCGCCTCACACGGAGATGGCGCGCGCAAATAAAGCCTGTGATCAATAAATTACTTCTTTTTAAGAATTCGCGCACTTAACGTGTCCATAAAACCATTTATTTTTTATATCGATATTACTGTCCTTGACAGTTCAAAGAAATTTCATATCATTTCGCTTGTTAAGTTAGAAGTTATAGCGTCTTTTGCAACTGCTAAACATTTTTTCGTCAATTTTTTCAAATGACAAATTTATCAGGCAAAAAATTTGTTTGAAATTTTGACAAAAAAAATAAATTTTATGTGATGATGTATAAAAAAAATGTTACGGCAATGAAGATGTGTCAAGAAAATGTTTACAAATAATTAAATGACTTAAGTAATGGTAGAGAAGTAGTTGAAGATCAACTTCGTTCAAGAGGACTATCCAGATCAACCAATGAAAAATGAGTATCCAAATCAAGGATTTAACTGAAGTACTCGAACAATATTGAACATTAAAATATCCATCAACCTAATAATACCATAAATGGTGATAGTGAGAAAATGTTTCCAATGTCTAAATGCGCAAAATAAATTTAACAAGGATGTACCATTTAAGTCTACCTGGGCATTTAAGAAAATACCCTTTTTTTATTAGTATATAGGCTCTTTAAGAGATTTAGTTTTTTAGATCTAATATTTAGATTTTAGATTTATCACACCTTCAACAGTAACTTTTAAAATGCAACATATTGAAAATACATCTAAAAACCAAAATCTCTTACAGAGCTTAGAAATTATTAAAAGAAAAAATTTGATTATTTTGCTAAATCACTAGGTGGACATGAATCATTCACCCTCTTTAAATTTATATTGCACATCTAGATATTGAAAAAAATTATTTCCCCACTATCATTATTTATGATATTATTAGGTCGTTGTACAGCTTAGGTTGTAATTACTTTTCTTACTGTCACTTTAATATGGTTCGTATTTGAAAAAAACACTGTGTATCAAAACAATTGTAATATAATACATACAAGTTTAAAAATAGTGCAGATATAGATATAACAATATAAAGAAATAATAGATATATAACAAACTAAGATTTAGTTTCTTTATTTCAATTCAATGATGTTGTACTGAGTAATCGAAGAGACAACTGTTCGGATTTCCGGTAAAACAATGCATGGCTTTTGCTTCACGATAACGCACAATTTAGCAATTCAACTTTACAGTAAAAGTCAAACACGAGCAACACTATTCCATAAGCACCAGATTGCTTAGATATGGCACCGTTTAACTATGGCATACTAGAAATGGGGCCTATTTTGAATAATTAAATGAATATTTTATATCTTAATTAACAATACCCTGAATTCTATCGTACAATCAAATCCTATGTTCTGTTATAGATAGATTAATTTGAAAATATATATATCTTCGACTTTCAAAAGCAACAGAGCAAAACCATTTGTTTCCCAATTAGTACGTGGATTAGTTAAATTTTGGAAAAAGTGAACATTATGGTTGTCCATAAACTATATAATAAGTTAAGAGAAGTGCAGCGTAAAAGGATAAAATACAGAGTCTGTCACTCGAAATTTTACCAACTTCACTTTGCTCTAGCTTCCGAACAGCTGATTACAGCGCTCTCAAAATTTTACAGACTTTAGTTTATAATATTATTTACAACTTTTCGAGAGCGTATCGTTCTAAGCCTTAATCGAAAAAAATATTCGTAAAGGAATTTAAGCATAATAGTGTGATTGCTTTGTGTTTGGCAGGAAAATCGCAATCTGGTATTGTTCGCAAGTTGCAGCATTTATGTGTTAATAAAATGTTTGCGTATCAAATCATTAAACGTTACAATGATACTGGTAGCATCCCAAAATGTCATAGAGGTGGTCATAAAAAATGCCCAACATCACTAAAAATGGTTCAAAAGGTATGGGCACAAATTGAAAGAAATCCACGTGAGAGTTCAGCAAAATTAGACAATTAGAAAATTAAACGGTTGAATGTGTCCGACTCAAGCGTACGCTGCATGTTGAAATATGAACATAAGTTGAAGCCTTACAAGATACACAAAGTGCACGATTTAACACAGGCACAAAAGGCAACAAAACTTCAAACTTCAAAGAAAATTTGGTGTTTCCTTATGAGAAAATTCTCACTGTTCAGCAATGCTTAAACAGACAAAACGATCGTGTGTGGTTAAATGGCAAGTCCAGCGACAATTTGGACAACCGAGTTGCTATGCGTAAACAAACGCCTGCTTCTGTAATAGTTTGGGCTGCTGTAACTGCAAATGGTGGCTCTTCGCTCGTTTTTATCGATCAGGGCGTTAAGGTAAACCAGCAAGAGTTGTAGCGTTCACAAATTCTTGACCGCTACTGGTAGCGCTCACAAATTCTTGATCGCTACTGGTAAGTTTATTTCGGCCAAATTTTTAATTGAAAGAGCTCCTATATCGTTAAGACAAGGCCAAGACAGTCTAACTCCAAATCTCCAGGTGAGCGGACGTTTTCGTGCCTTACCCTTCCGAGAGAGGTACGTAGGTTTGCTGGCCAAGTCAGGCTTGGCCTTATTTTTTCTGATATTCTTGTAGAGGGTTTTGCGACCCGGCAGCAGAGAATCCTGTCAACAGAGACCAGGCAATTGAAAAACCACTTATATCAGAGCCCGACCATTCTGGAAAGCTTACTGTTTTTGGGGCCACATGGCACAGTAACCGGTTAGTCAGATCGAGATTATTTCGGGACCCCCGCATAGAGATACCGGATTGCCCGTAATCGTACTCAGGGTTTTTGGACACCCAGTACGGGATAGGAAAGAAGAGGAATCATCAGGAAATAAGGTCAGACAAACACATTTTTTATTATATTTTCAAGTACCGATAAAGATCACAGTTACCTTTGTTTTTTCTAAATTATGTATTTGCCGTTTGACCATATTTGATTACCCTTGAGTTGTATACATATATATATATATATATATATATATATATATATATATATATATATATATATATATATATATATATATATATATATATATATGTATTTCCTTTTACTATTATCAGAATAAAGTTAACAACCGCTAATTTATAAGTATAGGGACATAGAGATCAGCTGGGATAATTTAGATCAACTTGTTTAATTTTTGATTTTTTTACGGTAAGGTTTAGAGAACCACCTTCCCTAAACCTTCCTGTATATTTTATTTAATAGTTTTATTTTTTATTATCTTTTAATGCGCGTTGTGTCGTTTTATTTAAGTTAGGCCCCTTCCCGGTTCCAGGGTCTTTTCTAAATATCAGATATATGAAGTAACCGGGTGGCGCCCAAAGTGTTGCGCAGCTTCATACTGTCCTGGGCCTTCTTCTCGGTCCTCCCGGCGAACAGCTGCCGTCGCTATAATCTATATATTTTTTATTTTGTTCTCAAAAGAGAAAATAATAGATTACAGTGTACCAACAAAAGGTGTTAAACGATCAGTTGATCCCTTGGACACACAAACAATTTGGTTCCAACCGTTGCACATTTCTTGACTTGATTTAACATAACAATTTTTACAAAATCACGTTCCATACTTCATTTCTTCACAACAATGGCCTCCATACTCACCAGGCTTGAATTCAATCGACTTCTCCACATGATTCATTTTGGAAACTAAGATGTCAACAAAAAATATGAGAATTTGAACACAGTGAAGTCAGCGCTTCGTCGGGTATGACAACGAATTCCACAGACTCACATTCGTGCAGCATGCGATGCATTCATAGGAAGAATTAATGCCCTCATCTGCGTCAATGGTGTCCATATTGAACAGTAAGATGTTTTCTTATAAAATTTAATGTATTTTCAACATTGTATAAAAATACTTTTAAAACATTGTATAAAACAACATTGTATATTACAACATTGTATAAAAATATGTTTAAAATTGACAAAACTACAGCATTTTTAATTGGTAACATTTCGAGTGACGAACCCTGTATGTAAATATGAAAAATAGGTGATTTGTGAAATTAGTTATCAATTGTGTAGTTGTAGTTATCAAGTTGTTTAGGTTCATATTAACCAGATGTATAGAATATATTGCCAATATCAGATTTGGGAAAAATACGAAATATTGTGTTGTCCAACATGCACTCGAGCTTAATCATAATATAAATGTAATGTAACTTAAAACTTGTTGCAAATGTGAGCAATAGCAGGGCTTTGGATGCATATGAAAGCATTCAAATAGCAAAATGTAAAAAAACCATGAATCTGGTTACTGTTGGAACCATATCTCCTCCAGGTCAATACCACTGAATTTCGGAATTGAATTATTCACGTAGTCCAACAACAAAACCCAACTTTCTGCGAATGGGCAAGAATTGATTCGCACAGTTTTTTTGTCTTGTTTTTATTTGAATATCGAGCAACGCGAAATACGTTCGGAATTTGTTGATAACTCGGCCAATACACCACGAAGTTCAAATTCACGAAGTGCTCTATAAGTTTAGCGCTCAGAACATTGATTTTGATAATACATTTCAACAACTTGCAAGCGTTGTTCCGATTTTTAACGTTCCTTGATGAAGTTCGAACACACTAAAAATCACCTTTTAGAACATAATTTAGTTTTAGAATTAATTTGAATCATGATGCTAACATGGTTAACGAAACACGCGTCGAAAAATTAGAACCAAGTGATTTGGTAAAATCAAAGAGATTTACGGAAAAAAAATCACTAAACATCAATACATTTTTGATGCGCGTTTCGCTAACCATAAATAACCATCATCAGGAAATAATTCATATTAAATGATCACTTTTAGTATTTCACACCAAAAATCCAAAGAAAAGAATGTTATACCCTGTATTTGTCATGTAGTCAGGAGCATAAACTTGAAACATTCTCTATTTGTTCGGGGTTATTTTCTAAAAGGCTCACAACTTCCAAGAAAAATCAAATTCTACAATGCTTTTAAAAAAGTCACTGTAATTAAATATCGGTTCCTGAAAATAAGTAGAAAATGTATCGAATCAACAACATTTTTCCATTAAACTCAATGATGCATTAACTCTCCTCAAACAAATCCATCCTCAAGATTCAATTAAAGAATGCACTAAAAGACATCGAACTAAATGGAATTGTTTTAGCTGGATGGAGCGTCATTTAAAGAAATCTATAAATCTCACTTTGCGCTCTTCCTACTCCGATGCCAAAACAATCGCCGAAGAAAAAACCATCATTTTTTTTCCAACAAACATCCAATTTGCTGATTGTTTGGGTCGTTCTTCGACGAGAGAGAAACGAGAGAAGCGCCATCTCAAATTGCAATTATGCATCGGTCGAATTAGTGGAGTATTTAAAACGCGGAACGAGAAAGAATGGATAATTAAATATGCCATTTACGAGATCTATCAAGATAATACCGGCCAAAAGAAATGGTCGTCAAACTAAACGGAGATGTTTAACGAGAAGTCTTTGTTGTAGTTTTGGGAAATCGGCGGTAGTTTGTTATAATTTATTAGATTAAGACCGGTCGTTCTTTTTTGTCAGCCTAAAATGATCTAATTAGAAAGATTCGATGTTGATTCTTGACACAGGATGATGCATGGAAGGCAGACGTTTTTGAAGCATTTTTTGGAATTTATTTTTATATAAAAGCAATGTAAAAGTAGCTTTTAAAACAAGTAGCACCTTTTTTTAAATTTTACGAGGGTTGCAGTTTATGTATCTGGAAAAACAAATATTTATCATTGAAAATGGTTTTTTTGTTTTTCAAAATATTCTCCGCTTTTGCATACGCTTGAACCAATTTTCCAAAACATGCATTTTAACCGCATCAACCGCTTCTTCTCGCGTCGAAAATCATTGACCACCTAGTTTATTCTTCACGAACGGAAACAAAAACAAAATTATTGGGTGCCAAATCGGACTGTACAGCGAATGGCCCATCAATTCGATGTTCTGACCGGTCAAATATCGAGTCAAAATGTTCGATGTATGAGAACTCGCGTTGTCATGACGAAAAATGATCTTGCGTCGCTGGTTGTTTTTTCTTATTTCTTCAAGGACTTATGTTGGGTTTGGCTTATTTTGAACAACACGTTTTATTTTGAAAGACGCATAGATCCAAGATTCGTCACTTATATAGATGTTATAGACGGGTTTTAAAGAACCACGATTGTATTTCTTTGCACCAATTGACACGAGCCTTTTATTTGAACGATTGGCAAATTACGCGGAATCCAATGCGCACAAATCTTTTACTAATGCCTTTTCACATTAATTTTTCCTCACCTTTGTTTTGTTTGTATTTATTTCTGGACCGGCTCTTTTTATTTTCACCTTTATTACATCGTAGATGTGTCTCTTAATTATTTTTTCTATCGTGTTAATATGTTGCCATCTACATAGCCTACTGTTTGTTTGTTTTAATTTATTTAACACTGTTCTATTTACGTCTATGTACGGCTATATACTGCTGTTCAGGACTAGGGCTAATCCATTTCCCTGCTGTAAATATTCTGTCTTCCTTCTTCGCTCATTCCTTTCTTTATATATGGTGCTATTGATGCTTTATCTTACTAGGCGTGTTTGAATTTTTTAAGTTGTGCAAAACCTGATATGCTACGATAGTTTTCATATTTCAGTTTATATTATTTGTTATGAATCAAGTATATTATCGCCTGGCAGATATGATTTTCCCCATATATTCAGCATTAATCGATAAATGACTAAAGTTAATTATTTGCCTCCAAGCTTCAAAAGTTCTGAAAGTATATCATCTATATCTTGGAGTTCTATTGCTCTTGAGTTTCGTTAAACTTTTCTACCAGTGGCTGCAATCTGCTGCAATCATAAAAACTGGTTGTTCCATTTAAAAGCATTTCTATATTTGTCTTCCAACAGTCTAGTACAGACTGGTCTAAAGAGTTGTTAATATTTGGTGGCGCTGCAGAAAATGGTTAAAGAGGTGGGGTCAGCCTTAAACAATAGTTCAGATCAGGAAAATTTAGTCACCATGCAGCACTACACGGAAGAGGAGTGCGCGTTTTATATGTGCGAGTATTACTGCAACAACAACCCCGCCACAATTGCATACCGTAGATTTCGACAACATTTCAATTTGCACGATGTTCAATAGGTTCATAAGTTTGAGGAAACTGATTCAACATTAAATAAACTCGTCCCCGGCCATCGAAGGTCAACGAGAACAGATGAAAACATTGAAAGAATGATACATTATTGGCGTTCGTTCGCCAACAACCAAACTCACTGACCGCGTAGGTCGAAACCGCGTAGGTGCTTTAGAAGTGACGAGATTATCGGTGCTTTACATTCTTCGCAAAGATTTACGCATACACCCGTAAAAAATTCAGTTAGTGCAAGGATTGAGGCCGACGGCCCCAGTGATAGACTTTTATTCGCTAACGAAATGATGAACCGATTTCCAGCAGTAAACAACATCTTATTCTCCAATGAGGCCCATTTCTACCTTAATAGCCGCGTCAATAATGAAAATTATAGCTACTGGTATGGAAAAAACCTTAAAAAGAAACATGATATGCCTCAGCATAGCCCGGTCACAGTTTTCACTACAATGTCAGCAGTAACGGTGAATTCTGATCGTTATATCGACATGCTTCAAGTTTTTTTCACTCCTGCTCTTCAAGAAATTGAAGGATACACTCAGGATACTTGGTTGCAACAGGACAGAGCCATCTGCCATACTTCCAATTTCTCTTCGCTCGTCGTTCAGGCGCTTTTTCCAGAAAAATTGATTTCTCGAAGAGGAGATATTCATTGGTCGCCCCCCAAGCTCGTACCTGACTTTCTGAAATTTTTTTATGAGGATAACTTAAAAGTCAATTGTACAGCAACCGCCACGCCACTTTGGAAGATCTAAAGAAGAATATTCGGCAAGAAATCGAAGCCATAATTTTTTTTAGGTCGGGTTCAGGAATACCAGGACTGAAATAGATCATATTTAGACTATGTAATCTTTAGAACATAAATTTTCAAACATTTTAAGAATACATTTGTTAAAAATTCATAATTTTTTTCATTTCATTTCAAAAAGTTAACAACTCTTTGGACCACCCTGTATGTTGGTTAATATTTCGCTATATGTGCCCAAGCTCAAGGTCTCTCTAGGGTGAAAGCCTTTTACTATCTTAATGTTCTGGTTAAATTTTCTTGTCTCTTATTTGTTGTATGCTTCTTGTATCTCCTCTAGTGGCGTTTTAGTAGCTCCTGTTATTTCCTCTTGCACACACATTTGATCTCATTTATCAGTCTCTCGTATTCTTCTCTTTTTTTACTATTGTGGATTTAAATCGAGCAAAATGCTATATTCATAATTTCAAAATATATTTTTCGACTCACTTTGTAATATTATACTTAAATAATGAAAAGTGAAAGCGCAATGCAATTAGAATAACTATAGTAATTCTGAATACCTAACTATTTTAGAATAATATTTTAACGAGAACAGACTTGCTCCAACACGTTCAGCGTTGAAAAATGTCCTCGCTCGAACAATAGACATAATTTAAATTAAATCTGCTTTACAACAGCGCTTTTTCCCTTTAAGTTCAGTAAAAATAAAATTGTTCGCCGCACTGGATAATTCTGGAATTTGTAAAACGCGTGTACTTTAAAGAACGTAAAATAATTCCATGAGAAAAAAAACATTAAAGGCATGATCTGAAAGCTTAAACTGTTTAATATTATGTGGTTGAAAATTACATATATATTCTATTACGAATGTTCAGAAGAATTCCATGAAAAAACACCACAAGATAACCATAGTGTTGATCAGTAACCTCGTATGTCAATTCTTCAACAAGTGATCCTTGTACAAACAAACTTGCTTGGCCTGCTGCAAAATCCTCGTAAGTGGAATGCTATTAAAATAGTTTCAAAATGAAATTTTAAAAACACCGCATATCACACACCAACTAAGTGGGCTGCACTGAACTTGACCTCCATCACGCTGGAACCCGCATTAAAGAATACTGTTTTTTTTTGCTTCATTTGGGGGGCGGAGTTTTGGTGGTTCAACCCCCGCCCCCCCCCCGAAATAAGTCAAATATTACCTAATATTATACCGATCAGCATTATCTGGTGTGCTACCTTCAAATTTTACTGCCAGTTCTGAAATTGAAGAAGCAATTTCCATGTACTCGTCACTGCTTCCCGAAAGCAACATATCAGTGGTTAAAGCAGAATTTGAAGTATGGAAAACAGTGTTGACAAGTATCTCGCCTACCCCGAAATCTAGTTTGGAATACCTAGATATGTGCGATAAAAACCTTTATCCTAATATTTACACATTACTACAAATCTTGGTTACCATTCCTGTATCCACTGCTACCCCAGAAAGGTCTTTCTCGAGCCTAAGGAGACTGAAAAACTATTTACGAAACACTACAAATGAAAACAGACCTAATGGTTTGGTTCTCATGAACATTCACTATGGAACAGAAATTCATGCAGGTGAAGTAGTGGATATATTTAAAAGAAAAAACCGAAGATTTCTTCTTTAATGGTTTTAGATTTAGCGCAGAGGAACAAAATTAATTTAACCATTTCATTTAAAGTTAAGAACTTTATAAATATGTCGTAACATTTCCGATGAACATATAGATATTAAATTTCATGTAAGTATATTTTTGTTGTTTTATTTACTTCAAACTAACCCCCCCAGACTAAATCCTGGCTACGCCCGTGAAATTTAGTATAGTTCATTTTTTTGTAGTGTCGGTAATTATGTAGGAAAAAACAATAGATATTGTTCAAGGCAGTAAATATTGATAAAAATGCGAAAAATAGGAATCAAATTACTGCTAAATTGTCTGTAGTTTATTATAGTCACAAGAAAAAAAACTCTATTCATATAAATAAATATCGGATAAAATCGAAAATAACGAAGTTGTCGGAAAAAACGACCCTAACCCAGAAACTACAAAAGATATAAATGTTTGTAGTAGTACGCGTATATTTGTAGTGACTGAACTCTTGTTATAACTGCAAACAAAAGAATCAGCTGATCAAAAAAATAATTATAATTAAAAAGGTTAAAGCGTAAGAAATTAAACCATTTATATCTTCTTGAACTGGTATATATAGTTTAATTTCTTAGGCTTTAACCTTTTTTAACCAGATTTTATTATATTTATCAAACTTTTTTTAATATTTCTATATAATTATTTATAAAAAACAAAAATTTATTGAAGTGTTTATTGTGTTAACTAACCTAATTATTACATTATAATTAGCTTAAAAAACTATTCATTTCCACCAAGATCAAGAGTATCTTTTATTTTATTCTTGCTGCCAAAAAAGGCAAAAGTAAGTATTTTTTAATAAATAATATTTTTGGTTTTTAATTTTAATATGGATTATTTTATTTATTCATCTTTGTATTATTTTAACATAATAAAATTATTACGAAAAGTTATTTTAATTTTCTACTCCAACCTGAAGGAGCAATCAAACTTAAGTTTTAAAGTTTGATTGCTCTATCTTATATTATTATGATATAATTATTATTACAAAATTTGTTTATTTTAGACACCCACACCGAAAATTTGGAGATTATAAAGTTAATGAACATTCTCAAAAACTTCCCACATACGACTATGGGGTACCAATATAGAAATACTTCAAAGATTCCAGTCCAAACTCCTGAGAGTAATTGCTAATGCTCCTTGGCTCGTGACAAATCAAACTACACTGCAATCTAAAAATACATCATGTGATATTGCGACTTGAAGTGCACTTCCTTGCTCTCAGCCTCCTGGATTATAGACAAAAGACACATAAACTAAAACACTGTGATCCTTTAGAGATAAGCTATAGAATTTAGGATAGAATTAAGATTATTCCACTATTCTAGTTATAAAGAACCTAAGTTCCTGTACATGTTAGACCTTTAATGTAAGCGCCCTAACCCCTGATACTTGGCAACTCGCTGCCTTACTTTAAGTGTTGTAACAGTTGCTTATTACCTTTGAGTAGATCACAAATAAATAGGAGATTAAAAAAAAATAATATTAGAATTTTTACTTTGTCTAAAATTATATTTAAGTTGTCGTCTATTGTTTTTAATATAAAGACAAAGGAGAACACTTGTAAATAAAATAAAAAATTGTATTTGTAATTTTATTTTTATTGTAAAATTGTATTGTAATATAGCTTAATCTCTAGTGCTTCATTTTAACATTTAAGTCAACGGTTATGTTGTTGTTTGTACAATTTCTTCTGCTGTAACCCTGTAAGTCAAAAGTAAAACTTCGTAGTAGTAGTTCGTTTAATATTAACCAGTAGTTAAAATATATTTTTTTGAATTTTTTAATGCAGCCAAATAATTACAAAGCATTAAATCAGTTTTTGCCGTTGCTGCTAACATTTTTAGCTAAAAGCAGTTTTTCCTTTCTCCTGTAAAGTTGAGTTTTTTCACATACGAGGTTGCTGACCAACACCATCGATAATTTTTCTTGAAAACGGAAATCACCTAGAAGCTTCCTTATTTGACGTCTAATAAATATGACTTGTTCTAGTTTTGCATCACTTAACTGAAGAAACATTTCTTTTAGGTACTTGAAACCATTACCTTTTTGTCCATGACTTTTACAAAATTCTTCATTAATCCAAGCTTAATATGGAGTGGCGAAAGATGCACCTTTTATCTTGATCTGCCAATTTGGCATTTAATATATAAAAGGTAGGCTTTAAAATAAATTGTATGTAAAATAATCAATAAAATCGACGGCTAAAACTTGCCTTTTTATATAAAATTGGCTCAAACACTTGACCGTACTGTAAACGAGACAGAAACAAACTAAACGGTAGAAAACAATAACAGTGCCCTTAAAAGTTCATAAAATACTGTGGAAATACCCCCTCTATGGTCTTATCGTAATTCCTACATTGCCCAATCCAAAGTCAGGTACAAATAATTTCAATTTTCCCATGACATAAAGGAGAAACAGGATTGCACGACCTTGTAGAGATAATGTTAAATTACAAATTATATTTTATCCCCTTAATTGGGGATATTGTAGTTGGGGATATTGTAGTTAATGTAGAGGAATAATCCAAATAAATTTAAACCCAAAGGTCAGCTTATTAATGCTGGTCGTGTACTATGAGCTATTCGATATAATTCGTCAAAGGAGTATTGATCGAGAAAAACACCAAAGCAACGTTAAAATAACCAAGCAAATGTCGCTTTACGGTCTGTGCACGTATTGCACCCACTTCACATCCCGATGCAGATACGTATTTTCCATTGAGGTTTTCTTCGTTTTTTAATTCTCTGAGGAATATAGTTCCGGCAGCTTTGCAAACAGAAAAGATGATGACACGAGCGCAAAAAATGTTATTGAAATGTTAAGAGATTTTTTTGACAGAGAAAACGCGAATCTAATAAAATTTCTAGGGGAGATTTTGATTTTATTTTACTGCGGTCTTTGATAGTCTCTCAAAGCAGCAGATTTTCTTGCCAATTTTCATAACTATATAAGGAGAAAACAGCACAATCCAGTGCAAAAAAATGTTACATCACCTACCTACTAAAGGGTGTCTCATAATTCACGCAAGATTTGAATTTGCCACTATTTGTGCGGTAAAGTGTTGGCAACCAAAAAAAAGGAAACAGTTTTGTAGCTGACAGTTTAGGTTTAGTTAGAATGGAGCACTACACGAAAATAATTTGACTGCTACAGTTCGCAAATTTCGTATAAAATATGGTTAAAATATTGATTTAACTGCGTCAACTGTGAATAAAGTAAGGAGAGAAAAAAATCAGGTATACTGGATCAATTGGGGAGGCTAAACACACTGGCCATCCAATAGCAAGCCATTCAAATCATAATATCGACGCAGTGCGTGAGAATGTTGGTCGAAAAGCAGGAACATCGATTCGGCGTTGTGGACAAGAATTGCAAATTTCAAGAAGCTCTCTACAGCGTATACTCACTAAAGATCTGCGTCTCCATGCTTACAAAGTTCAATTGACACAAGAACTGCAACCTAATGACCATGCACAGCGAAGAGAGTTTGTTGAACGGAATATTGAACGGATTCGGCGTCGTGGACAAGAATTGCAAATATCAAGAAACTTTTTATAATGTATACTCACTAAAGATCTGCATCTTCATGCTTTTCAAAGTTCAATTGATACAAGAACTGCAGCCTAATGATCATGCATAGCGAAGAGAGTTTGTTGAATGGATTATTGAACAACAAGTAAATGCTGATTTTTTGAGCAAAAGCATTCTAAGTCATGAAGCTCATTTTTCCCTTGATAGCTTCGTTAATCGTCAAAATTGCCTCATTTAGGGTTCAGAGAGCCCACATGTGATTGTCGAAAAACAAATGCATCCACAAGGTGTGGATACTGTTTGGTGCGGAGTTTGGACTGGAGGCGTCATTAGACTATACTTTTTCGAAAATGAAGCTGGTCAAGCAGTTACTGATGCTCGATATCGCGACAAGATAACCAAGTTATTTCTGCCTAAATTGGATGATATTAATGTGGACGACATATGGTTTCAACAAGACCGTGCGACATGCCATACAGCCCGTGAAATAGTCCACTTACTGCATGAGACATTTCCTGGTCGTGTATTGTCTCGTTTCGGTGATCAGAATTGCCCCCCTATATCCATGTAATTTAACACCATTGGATTTCTTTATATGGGGTTATTTGAAGTCAAAGGTCTATGTCAATAAGCCCACATCCAGCCGTGCAATGAAGGAGGAGATTCAACGCTGCATTCATGAAATTTAGCCACATTCATGCAAAATGAATTTTGATAAAAGAGTGCATATGTGCCAGCAAAGCCGTTGATGTGCTATTCCGTACATAACCCTATCCTATGTACTTTATATTTCAATCAAAAATACAATTAAAAAAAACTGTATTTTTTATTTAATTCAAATCTTGCGTAAACTTTTTGGACACCCTTTATACGTAGATGCCATTCTATTGAATAAATGGTACTGGGTGTTCTTTCATTTTGTATTATACAATTTTTATTAATAGCAACTATATAATTTTTCAAATCTAAAGATGAAAACAATAACATGTCTAACATCAATCAAATATTATGGTAATCAGCCAATTAATCTATCTTGGGGCTTTAATATCTAACAAAGGTTGTAGTACTCAAAAGGTCAGAAGAAGATGCGAAATGGCAAGAAATGCAATGTAAAATTTACAGAAGATATGGAGAGATAGGGACATACAGAGAGAGATATGGACATAGGGACACAAATAACACAAAGAAGGAGGTAGTAAAAACCTTAGTTTTCCAGTATTGCTATATCCAGCTGAAAAATGGGCCATTAAAAACCTAAAGCACATTGATTCGTTTGAACTTTGGTGCTGAAGGCGTGTCCTTCACATTCCTTAAACTGCCAGACGAACAAATGTATCCGCTATTCAAGAAATTGATGCCAAACCCATAAGGCTATCTCAGATTATTCTTAAACCAATATTAATATTATCTGGCTATATCGAACGCAATAAGGACTGCAATAACCTGGATGAAAGGTTCTAGATTACACGGCAGACCTCCAAAAAGATGGACTGACAAAATTAAAAACCTAACTGGTACCATAATCATTCCAATATGCAATCAATGAAGCTAGAAATAAAGAACGTTGGCGAGAAATAGTCGAGATAGTATGGGGACGGAATGCCTTTCTATACGTCATGACTCTTCTGTAAAGAAGAATACGAAGAAGACATTGCGGACGAAATAATTTGCTCCTAAAAAACCGATATCGAAATAGCCCTCTATTGTTCAATATAGTGATGGACAAAATACTGAAAAACACAAAAGAAAAAAAACAAAAAACCTAACAGGAGCGATAGGATAGAGAAACATATCAGAAGTTAGATTGGAAGGATTACTATACTCAAGACAAAGATACAAAACCTATTAGATATTTGGATAGAAGAGATAAAGAAGATGAACGTGGTAATTAATGTTAATAAATAGGAAGCAGATTTTGCTGCCTAACACTGTGTTTGGTCATGGTCATATACTACTGACTCATTTTAGAAAAAACTGAATTAATAATAACTTTAGTTATAGTTGTGTTTACTTCGGACTGTTACTTTTTTACCATAGAACACAAAAAAAAACGAAATAATACAATGTACTCACAAAAAATTATTAAAAATAATTTATAAACATTTTGGCGATATAGATATCATAAATTTCAACTCGTAGTTTGTTCGCCTCTCCCAACTGTCTTCAACTCTTCTACCTCCAAATATCTTTCTTAGTACCTTTTTTCTGCCATACTGCCATCATTCTCTTTTGTGCCACTCCCAGCTTCCATATCTCACTTGCAAATGTACCTATTGATTTTATAACTGTTTTGTAGATTCTTATCTAAGTGAATGCTTCCATTTCCTGTTATTATCTACTGTTCATTTCTTCCCTTAGGCTTCGTTTCTTAAAATGAAATACTGGGACAAAATATCTGAAATGTTCCACTTCTTCAAACTTATATGTTTCCTCTCTTTCTATTGTTATTGTTAAATATGTACATGTCCTATATTCCTTGCCTGACCACGTCATTAGAGACCATTACAGTGCTTAATTATCAACAAATAAATAGAAGCAGCCTAATTTGCGATGTAATGCTTGACGCACGCCGTTGCATGAAACGATTTATTCACTTACATTTTATAACAAGTCTGCTTATACTGCTCATAAAACAAAATACATGGTGACTGACTGTAAAAAGCAAGATGAAAATACAAATATGTCATGTAGGGGAGTAAGAATAGAAACAGTAAACCCCCAAATTTTCTCTATTTGAAGGAATGCAGATTTGAATTTTTGCACAGTTATACAGATCGATGGGTCACATTTTTTAAGATAATTAACTGAAAAGTTTAAACTCAGCCTACTACGAATTCACAAACAGGGTTAATTCTCAATATTTTGCTTCGCGTTAGAGATATCGAAAAATGTTATTAAAAAAAGTTGTTCAGAATATTATTTGAACGATACATATCGAATTTCGTGACAAAATTCGCATTTTTTCATTCTTTTGGGTTATATACAAAATTACAGCAAGTTTATTTTTTAATTTGATAATTAGTGTGCTATGGAAAGCAAAAACTTGACACATTGTCAATTTAATAGTGTCATGTTCAATTCAGTAAAATAAATAGCACTTACAAAGACATAATTATTTTCTTCTTATACATTTTTGGAAAACAATTTTTGGTAATTGATTAAATTTAGAAAAAAATCTACAACAATAATTTTCATTACACAAATAATTAACTATCAAATGTGATCTCTCTCAACTAGTCCTCCATCTATTCGAATATTTTTTTGATTATTAAGTTGCGGGATGCTGATTTCTTGAGAGGCTGGCACAAAGTTCATCGCGATTCCTGGGCCTTGTTTTATAAACTTTATTTTTGACCATTCCCCAAAAATAAAAATTGACAGGTGCTATATCGGGAGACCTCAGAGGCCACGGTTCAAAAGGAGTGTTTCTTCCTATCCAACGCATAGGAAATTTTTGGTTCAACCATTGACTAACAATTCTTGAATTGTGGATGGATGCAAAATCTAGCTGCAAATACATAGCTTGTCGCGCATTACGACGAAGATTTTTAATTTCATCCCAAAATTCTCCATCGAAGAAGATAGCTAACCAACCAGCAAGCAAGGATTCATTAAAGAAAAAAGGACAAATTATTCGGTTGCCTAAAATACCACACCAGCGAATTTTGTCATGAAACTCGGTATGTGAGGTTAAATCAATATTCATCAATATTCAACTTTTTTTAATAACTTTTTTCAATATCTCTAATGCTAAGCAAAATATCGGGAATTGACCCTGTTTCTGAATTCATAGTAGGCTGAGTTTAAAGTTCAGATTTCAATAGAGTATCCTAAAAAATATGAACCACCAACCTGTACAGGTTGATGGGTCACAACGGGTCAACGTAATGGGTATAGGTGACAGGTCATACGACTGTGTAAAAATTCAAAGCATTATTCGTTCAAATAGCAGAAATATGGGGGTGTCTTCATTTTATATGCGACACACTGTATACAAATATATATATATATATATATATATATATATATATATATATATATATATATATATATATATATATATATATATATATATGTTTCTAAATCATTCCGGGTGTCGATCTGAAGAGTCCAACTGACTCAGTTGGGTCAGATGAACTCTTCAGTCGGACAACATTTGAAAATGCCAAATGCAATTTTGGCCAAACGTCGTGACTCTTCACAGCATCAACGGATCGACACCCGGAATGATTTAGAAACATTATCTATCATCCGTGAAAATATTAGATGTAACATACCGTGTGTCCCAGCCAAATGGAATAAATTCGTTAATAAATAAATGGGGGTGTATTCGAAAAAACGCTCGAACACGTCGATTGGTATTTTTAGATGCGCATTTTTTTCAACAAATTTTTTTTATACAGCGTGTGTCATGTAACAGTGGCCAATACCAACTTTCTTATTTTAAATACAACACCCTGTATATTATTTAAATTTTGGATTCTTCCGGAAATTCTAGACATATTTTATGTAAAATATCCTAGACGTATCTCCAACTGTTTCGGAAATATTAAGTAATTCTTCGAGCATTATCAGCAAATAGGCAAAGATAATAAATCAGGTTTTCAAAGGTAGATATTTGTTGTATGAAACGTCAAAAAAATCATATATATATATATATATATATATATATATATATATATATATATATATATATATATATATATATATATATACATAAATATATATAAATATATATATATATATATATATATATATATATATATATATATATATATATATATATATATATATATATATATATAAATATATATATATATATATAAATATATATATTTATATATATATATATATATATATATATATATATATATATATATATATATATATATATATATATATATATATATATATAAATATATATATTTATATATATATATATATATATATATATATATATATATATATATATATATATATACTTCTTTATGAAAAATTAATAATCTTGATTCGTTTCTGTTATTGGGATTTTCTTCTTTGAATATTTCATTTAGAAGAGTTTACAGAATGTCAGTCAACCAAATTTCCGCTGGTTTTTAAAACTTCTGTAGTTAATCCGTCTGTATCTGGTGCACTATCGTTTATTCCAAAAGGCTATTGTTGTTAATGTAGTAAAATAATTCGAATAAGTTAAAAGTCAATGGCCGGCTTATTGATGCTGGTCAGGCACGACGAAATAGCCAATGCAACTCCTCAAAGAAAAACCGATCCAAGACAAAACCAAAATAGCGTTAAAGTAATCGAACTAATCTTGCTTTACGGTCTCTGCACGTACCATACTCCTCTACATCTCGATGCATATAGGTATTTTCCACCGAGGTTTTCCCTCTTTTTGATTCCCGTAGGAGTTTCAGTGGTGAGCATTCTTTCAAACTGGGAATGTGATGGTACGAGAACGGAAAATGATATTCAAATATTTTGAATCATATTTGAACTGAGTAAGCATTATAATCGAATATAATTTCCGTTCAGAAAGATTTTAACTATATTTTGTTGCCGTGTTTTATTCCCGCAGGAATGAAAGTAACGTAGCTTTATTCAAAATGGAAATGTGATGGTAAAAGAACGGAAAGTAATATTTAGTCGCATCGGGTCATTTTTAAATGGTATCGAAAACTAATCAAACAAAATCTCCTTTCTAAAATATGTTTAATACTTTAATACTCACACACACACACACACACACACAAATATATATATATATATATATATATATATATATATATATATATATATATATATATATATATATATATATATATATATATATATATATATATATATATGAACATTCTGTTAATTGCTTGAACAGGATCGAGCCCCACCCATTCCCTTACATTGGAGGGCACATATTTCGTCTGTTGCTAGTTAGAATCATCTAGGCGCCGACATATGCTCTCTCGTCAAGGGAGGCCCTACCCACAATCAAACAACCCATAGGTTTTTATAATTCGGTAATATTGATTATAGTTTATTCAAATTAATACCATTTCATATCTTCTAAAGTAGCTTTATAATTTAGTTTCCGAAAATAAGCTTTAAGGCCTGGAACAACGTTTTGCCTTTCTCGCAAGCGAGTTTAATATGCAATGTGAATGACAACTTGTCAACCACCGTGATTCCTAGATATTTGGTTTGTTTAGATCTTTTAATATGATTTCCACCGATCTTCACCGTAGGATTCCTAGTGAACTTCCTACCAAACACCAGGTACGTGGACTTATCAGATGCAATTTCAAGCTTATTAGAGGTTGCCCAATCATGAACAACATCCAAGGCCCGATTCATGTTAACCTCCAGGGCTGGTCTACTGTTACCCCCAAATGAATTTTTAGAAAAGAGTGGACGCCTGTGGTGCTGCAAGAGGTGGTTGTTTGACAGATTTTTTTTTTCGAGTTTAAATGCCATCTACTATGCTTTCATTATCAGTAAAAATGGAATAATAGAAAAATAGAACTACAAAAAATAAAACTAATAGCACAACAAAACGGTTTCAAAGAAAAAGAAATTAGTTACTTAATAAATATAAAACGAAAACAATTACTAATTCATCAAGTATATCCAAAAGTAAAACAAACAAATGATTAAAAGTACGAAAATTTCATATTTCGGGTCAATTTCAGAATAAATAGCTCGCTCTTTGAGGAAACATAATTTGCAAATAGCGTTTAAAACCACCCAGTCAACCAGTAAATTAATTTTTAATGCCAAAGATAAAACATCAGCAAATACAAAATCTGGAGTTTACATGTTAAGTTGCAACGAGTGCAGTAGCTGCTATGTTGGACAAACCGGCAGAAATTTTCAGACCAGATACAAAGAACATAAATCTGCATACATATTAAAGAAACAACACTCTAATTTTGCGAACCATTTCACATATACCGGACATATATTTCCCGAGATTACAAATATGAAAATTTTACATACCCAAAAGCAAAAAATTAAACATTTTAGAAGCTATTAAAATTTATAAATATAATAAAGATCCGTCTAGATAGCTATTCGGACGGATCTCCGAAATTCCCCACTATTTAAAATATTATGAAAAATTAACCCCAATAAAAGTATAAAATTAGGTACATAGAATAGATAAACAGCTGTAAAACCTTAGTTTTAAAGTAGTGTTTGAGAATGTAAATATATATATATATATATATATATATATATATATATATATATATATATATATATATATATATATATATATATATATATGTATATATATATATATATATATATATATATATATATATATATATATATATATATATATATATATATATATATATATAAAAACTAAACGTATATCAGTTTCAGTTACAATCCTTATCTAGGAAAAACATATCAGGTTTCAAAACAAGTATCGATTCAAATCTCAACTGCTGACTCAGATTCCCACGCCCAACATTAGATGGCGAACACCTGGCATATCCATTCCATGCTTACGTTAGCAGGAACCACAACAACAAGGCCTATCAAACGGTCCACCTGCAAACACCTGCACATTTGATGGCTTCACAAGTCCCATCCATATTTAAAGACAGACCCGGCAAAGCCAAGTCAGTTGTTGACAAACAGTTATCAACTAGTGATCTACAAAATTTATAAAAATTAAACAAATGCACTATTATATAAAACAGTCATAATTCTCAACAAACAAGAAAAAATATTAACTGTATACGAAAAAGTAACAAAGTGTAGCCAAAGCAAAAATATTATAAAATAAAAGTGATTTTTTAAAACTTCGTTGGGTAAACCCCCAACGTAATATATATATATATATATATATATATATATATATATATATATATATATATATATATATATATATATATATATATTCTTCTAAAGAACCGCTAACGTATCTGAATCGAGAATTAAAAGTAAATTTAAATTCTCAACTTAATGAAAGTTCGCATTAATTGAAAGCACTTCCATCTTAATAAGACGATGTAGCTTCTTAGGGCGTCAGAAGCACCCATTTAGCCCTTTTACAGCTTTTAAATAATCAGTTCATCAATCAATGCCTTCAATAAAGAGACATTTTTTTCTTATTGACGAATCAAGTCGGGTCGAATACCGCTATATTACGAAAAGTTAGTCTAATAAAGAAAAGACAAGATTTTTGAGAATTTTTTATGTTTCATATAGACCAGCCACGTTCCAACTTTTTAATAGTCTGCCATTTGCTTAACTCTGTAAAATGAGCTTTTTTTTAGTTTTAATCTTACTATTTGTTATCAATTTTAGTCCGGGGAGTCATTTCTTCAGATTCAGAAAGAGCAACTAATTGTTGGTAACAGAGATTACACTGGTAGAGGTGCTACCTTTATATTTTTTTTACCAAATTTCATAATTTTATTAAAAGGTTTCGGAAATATTTATTATTGCGACAAAGTACCTTTATTTATAGTCGTAGACCACACTGGTAAAGAGCAAAAATTCGACGAGCTCAAGAATTTCTAGTTCTAGTTCTCAAATTAAGATTGTTTAATCTATGTGAAGAACGAAATGAATGTAACGCACAAACGTTTTTACTTCAGTCCACAAGGGCCACAAATTAATTAGGTCTCGAAGAGACTTAATGTTGTTTACTTTAGGACGTGAAAGGGCACTGTCCCGAGATGGTTTCAAGGGAAGATTGCAAAAGAAGTAAAACTTCAAGATCATTTAAATTCTCAAATGTACCGACATACCTCATTCGTTCATTACACTAAAAAAACATTAATTTATTCATTTAAAATACACTTTTTGTTTGTTGTTTGTTGTATCACTCCCTTCTTTGATAATTTAAAATGAGAGTATTAACTGTAAAAAAGCTATTTTTTTTTGTTTTATGTTTTTATGGAACGGGAAATGCAATTTCCCGTAAAGCCCAATTTATTTCTTAAAAAATGACAACTACTTCATGGAATTAAATATGTATTTTTCGTGCTCAATCCTCTCGTTTTTTTTTAATTCGTTCTTGCTGGAATAGAGTGGGCACGAAGCGAACTAAAAGAAAAAATTACTCCTAATTCCGAGCGGGATATAACACGATGTTCCCGAAGATAAAAAGTCCCGTCGACGTTCAACATTAGTCACGTGCTGGTGTCGTGCTTTTTTCCTCGACGGCATTGTCGTTCTTAAATTCTTTTAGAAAATGGAATCGGACTTGATGGGTTATTTTTTGTCGTTGGAAAATTTTTATTTATATAAAACTAGATTATAGACGTATGATAAAACTTCTTATTGATAAAATACCTTCCCAGAAAGAGGACCTTTTGTTACCGAAAGATTTTATTATAACATAGTTATTTCCGGCACAAGTCATAAGAATTTTAGTTTATTTAAGGTAGAGGTGCATCAACGCACTAGGATTTATTTAGAGACTGGACTTACAGCTTAACGTGGGTTTCGAGCCACGATTATCGGCTACACACAAGTCTCTTACCCCGCCTCAAACTGGCTAGACTGAAGAGAAATGTCTTCTCGGATTTTACACTCTCGCCGGTTGAAATGCAGTACGCAAACCTGGTCTCTTATCGGAAGGTTACACATCCAAGTAATAACAACAAAAAATGGCCCTACCTTTTGTCCTTTGAGTCGCCGGATTATAGAAGATGCCACCCTCCCGGTCTAAAACTCATAAGAGACTAAATCTGGTGAATATGGCGGATGTTCCAACAATGTATATTAATGTATTAATTTATTTAATTTTCACGTCCTTTAAACAGTTTTACGAGCGAATGCATTATTTTGAAGAAAAAAGAGATTTTCTTCTTTAAATCCGGTCTTGTTTTCAGTTCCTTCATCTAATTTATCCCACAGGCTTCGGTTATCATTGTTTCTTCAAGATAAACAAGTATCTTTAACCATTTCAAAAATGATCCAAACACTGTTGATAAATTTGTTTTCGAATGACTTTTTGTTTCGGTGAAAGTAAATATTGATTAATTTATATACATATATATATATATATATATATATATATATATATATATATATATATATATATATATATATATATATATATAATTTTCATTAATTTTCGATGAAATCATGCGGGCGTTGTGTCAGCCATGTGGCTGGCAATTCTTTCTCCGAAACTATGTTAGAAAAATAGATAAAATTATAGATTCTTGACGAAAATTATTTGTGAAACAACATAGAGACACTGTTCTAGATGAATTACATTTTTATCAATGTTATCGAATACTATAAGATAAAAAAGAAAACATCTATGTTTAGTTGATTAATTACTACAATATAAGAGATCCTACAATATAAGAGATCCTCATTTTCGAGATTAAGATAGATAATTTATTATTGTTAAATTTTAATCAATACTTTTATTATTATGTAATTAACAAACATATTAAATAAATCTGTTTCAAATTATTTTATATAATGCCGTAACCAATAAAAGAGTTTATTAAAAAAACGGAATGGTTCAATATCTAATATTTTTCCATAATTTTATTAGATTATTGAATTTTCTAAGCTCCATATATATTATTTCTCAGTAAAAATTATAAATAAGTATTAATTTATGACATTAAATTTAAGAAATTAAGAATAATACCAAAAAATGACGTATTAAGTAAAAAATTTGAAGATTTTAAAAATTCACATTTCGTAAACCCCTTCTATACCAAACTTGAAATTTTCAGGGTTGTTTGTGAATAGAATGAAGTACATTATCTGAGGATTTCAAGCGATTTTGAGTTGACAGTTGGTTCAAGTCTCTAAGTTATATAGAGCCTGAGATATAGAATTCTAAAAATGAGGAAAAAATTGCCTTTTTATAAATTAAAAAAAAATTCATCAAATTTTCAAGATCATCTTCTTTTCTGGCCCATCATCATCATCATCATCAGCCTGTATCGATCCACTGCAGAATGAAGGCCTCTTCAGCATGCTTCCAACTTTCACGGTCCTGAGCTTTCCTCTGCCACTCGGGTTCAATATACTTAACGAAGTCATCAATCCATCGTGCTTTCGGTCTTTTTCGCGGACGTTTGCGATCAAGCGATATCCACTCCTGGATTGCCTTGGTCCATCTGTCATCCCATCGCCTTGCTATATATATATATATATATATATATATATATATATATATATATATATATATATATATATATATATATATATATATATATATAGATCTCCTCATCACAAGGGTTCTGGAACCCTCGAATACAAAGTGTATAGAAAACCGAGTCACACCGATCGATACCTCAACGCCAAATTACATCATCATCTTCCTCAAATCCAAGCAGTAGCGATTACCTTGATTTCTAGATCCTTCCGACTGACACTGCCAGATACACGAAACGAGAAACTACGAAAAATTTCCACAGCCCTTAGTCAAAACGGATATTCAGAAAATTGTATCAGAAAGGCCATTCGCCGTCAGGAAACCCAAGCACGAAGAACAATAGAGGATCATGAACCAAATTCACCAAAGGTCCTGTTGCCATACAGAAAAGGAATCACTGATAGGATAAGCAGACTACCAAGGAAACATAAGATCAGAACTGTTTACAAGCCGCATAAAACTGTCGCAAACATCCTAAAAAACCCCAAGGATAAAATTAGATTATATATATATATATATATATATATATATATATATATATATATATATATATATATATATATATATATATATATATATATATATGCAGGGTGTTTAGTGTATCGTTTGCCAAATTAAAATGGCCGACAGGAGGGGTCGTTTGCTATCTCTTCAGCCTCCATAAAGCATTAGGTTTTTTTAAGTCTTCATTTAAAAAAATCCAAAAGTCAGCGTTGAAACTTGAATTAAACTAAAAATATTGGTATTGCCTCCAAATTATTTTTTTATCTTAATGTATAATGGTGTAGGGTTTTGTGATTAGGGGGAGGAAAATGATTAGGAGGATGACCACCATTGGATTTTAAGCATTAGGCTTTTTTGGCTACAGCAGAAAAGAACGAAAGCTTGACAATTCTAATTTTAGCCGAAGATTTCAATGTCGACCAATCGCCGTCTCAAGAAGCTCGGTCCCGCATAGGCTCTCCGGCAGAAACAAAGCCAATCGTGTCCAAATTTTGTTGCAGAAAAATAAGGAAATGCCATTTCTAAGAAATCTTGTCACTGAAGATGAGTATTAGTTACTCATTAAAAACGTGAAAAGAAAGTTAGTATAATTTTCTCTAGGCCAAACACCGCGCGACCCCATGTCGAGGATCGAGTAACCCAATCCATTGCCAATAAGGGATAGAATCGCACTCCGAACCTCCTTACTCTCCTCCCACGGACTACCACGTCAATAATACATTGAGTTGGCGGCCGTAGGAAACGCATGAATAGCGTCCAAGAACCCACCTGGAATCGACCGTCTGCCAAGCAAATGGAAAGTACTTATTAACATTTAAGTGAGCTAGCCCATACTTAATGGAAATTTACTTTTTCAAATATGAAAACTATATTAAACTTTACAGTAAAAAAATGTAGTTACAATATAAAAGGACAATCAATCTAATAATACCACAAATGATACTAGTTGTATTTTTATATTTAGTATTTTTTTAATGTCCCGATGTGTAATATAAATTTAAAAAAGGTGAACCATTCAAGTCACTTAGTAATTTAACAAAATACCCAATTTTTTTCATCCATTAATTTTTTAGACTCTAACGAGCTTTGGTTTTTTAGATTTTAAAATAACCACTGAAAGTGCGATAATCCGACATTAAGTGGTTAGTATAATGGAAATTATTTTGTTCTTTAATGTAACTTCTTTTATGTTCATTATGCCTAGTGAAAAAAATATTATCTAATTAATCTAAAATAAATAATCTAAATCGTTTATTTCGACATTTTCTGCAATCACATACAGAAACATAAAGGTAAACTTACACAAAATGTGTGTGGTTGTTTGTAAAATCAGATATAACCGTTCCTCTAAACTACTGACAAGCAACTACTTGAAACGTTCCTTTCCTCGCTCTTAAATATCAGTATAATCCGATTATTATTACCAAGCACACTGGCGAATTGCATCGCTATATAACTTTGATAAAATACCCTTGAACTTACTATCGATAGGTTCCTTCACACTACTAATTAATTGATTATTTGAGACAATAGGGACTAAGTTTGATTAAACTTAATTTGAAACTTCCCATATTCCCTTAAAGCTGCTTTAACAATCGATTAATAAGCTATATTGACGGAAACTATCCTAAGCAAATAAACATGAAAATATCGACATTATATAGACGTTCCTAATAAAATATCCAAACTAATTAACATATTTTTATTAATCAAGTCAAACCTTAATTTAAACATTATTCTGGTCTGAATATACAGGATGGGTTTCGTAAATTTAACCAACAATATTTTACATAGCTTTGAACATAAAGTTTTGTTTAAATATGTATCCAAAACGCGACCATTTTAGTGGAAAACAGGTTAGAACTTTTTGAAATTTTCTTAACAATTGGGATTGGAATTTGGTTTTGTCATAAATAGAAAGATCATAAAAGATATAAGAAAAGATATAAGTTTTATAACAAAACTATTGTTATTTTTATTTTTTAATAAAATAAATTTTTAAACCTAGCACCGATGACGCGTCGACAATTCCTAAAAAAACCCGAGCGCGTGTGACGTCATAATGATTATTTCCCCTCAACATTACAGACAGCTGATAAGAGTGTTTTAGTTTTTAATCAACTTATTCATGTTATTATCATCAGTGTATTGATACATTTTTGAAAATATCAAATCAAATTAGAAATATTTAATAGAAATAGTTTGTTTCTAATTTAGATTTACATTAATATATAAAAAAAACTCAAATTGATGCTTTTGCACCCCGAACTTCAGCTGAATTGAACTGAATGTCATTTTTGAGCAAATATGACCATAAAAATATCCAGACCAGGTATATTATCAGAATTGGCCTTTATGAACCCTTTGTCTCACATTACCGAATTAAACTAGCAATCAACAATATTTTTTGCACTAAACTTCAATAATTTTGAGAGTATATACAAAGGTAGAAGCCGTTGACAGTACGTACATGAAAACACTTTAACATAATGACGTCAGAAACATAGCAGCCAATCGTGGCACCTCGTAGTCACGTGATTTTATTTTAAATTTTATAAATTTTAATTAATTTATTATAATTGAATGGAAACAATTTTTTCGCATCGATTATCAAAATTATTTATAATTTTTAAAATAAAGTAAAAAAATCGATAAATTATTTTTATTCAAAAACCCAATTGACAACGTCGCATTATCGTGTTTGTTTCGATCGAACGGGATTCAATTTTTTGTGTCATTGACTTCTTAAGGTAATCTTTGAAAATAAAATGTAGTATTTTTATAGCCACTCACTCTATAAGTTTCAACACAAATTTGATTTTATATGCTACAAAAAAAAAGGAAAACTCACACATTATTGTAGTTTAATGCCAAAGTTGAAATTACTAGCGCTAATTTTCACGTAATAAGACGTTCTAAACGATTGATATCACATTGAAGAACCCATGAATTAATTATTAATTATTTTATTAGATTAACTGTTCAAAATGTCCCCCATTGAATTCCTGGTGAAAGAAGCTTTGTCGGTTGATAAAATATTGAACAAAAAATCTTTATCGATATTTTGAAATTACATTTTATTCCATGGTGATATTGCGACATTGTCACATCGGTTTTGGCTGATAGGGCATAATTCTTAATAAAAAAATGTTTTAACAATATTTATTATTTTATTTATAGTTTATTCATCAAGTAATTAACAATTAATATTTGCCAAATATAATTTTACACATATTTGCTTAAAATGTTAATTCCCAGTTTTTCGATTGGTGATTTAATAACTCTGCATTTCATTTTCTCTGGCACCCTTAGGTTTTTGACCCTTGTTATAAAGAACCTTATAAAGAACCCTATAAAGTATAAAATGATAAAATAACAGATATGGAACAAAGCATGGTATATCTTTAATTTGCACCAGGTAGTCCATGGGAAACGGATGTTGTTTAAAGAAGCATGACTCCATTATATTTCTATATTTATTAAAACAAAAATAATCAGTGTAACATACCATTTTCAATATTTAAGTGCGGAAAATAATGTCATTCAAGTGATGGGCTTTTTTGTTTGTTTCGACTCTTCACGACGTTTCTTCGTCGATTTTTTCAATTTAAACCTGTATCATGGTCTTGAATTCCGTTATTGGGTGAGCATTGCCTTCATATACGCATGGTTTTAAGTACCCTCCAGAGATAAAAATCACACTTGGAAAGACCCAGCTACTGAGAAGGCCACGGGACATCACTAAAGCGAGTAATTGCTCCATTAGGAAATGCACCTCAAACAACAGGGTTTACGATGAGACGAAACTTTTTTGTAGCCGCCCATTTCTCTTTTACATCCTGTAGAAGGGAATAGCACCTTGAATAAAGGGGACGACTCTAGATCCACTATACAGAAACCTTATTAAAACGGAGATAGTACGAGCACGAAAACAATAACGAAAGAACAAGAAAATACCGAACACGCGACATGGGTAGAAGGATGGGCAAAACGAAAAATAAATAGACACAACCTAAGAGCATGATGGGAAAGTAAAAACCCAGCACCCACCAGAGCAACATGCAGTCCATCTTTCTTGTATTGCAAAAGAAAAAGAGCAAAACAATTCGATCCCTCGTAGATGAGAAACAAAATTTTCAATGTATTTAAGATCGGAAATTCTAAGGACTCCTAACAAATTCGGTGGGAATATTACATGGGTGGAAAAACTACTGAAAACTGTAATCTAAAGATAAAATTTTGAGGAATAAAATATAGATGCATATCAATTACTTCAAGAATATCAACTTACAACATGTGATCAGACCCTTTCTGTCATACCACTGGTTCAAATACCAGCCATTTATTTTTCTTTGAACAAATATTTCAGTAGGACCATACCGGGACCATATGAATGAGTTGGTATTAAAATGTGCCTAACTAGTTCAGATATATTTTTCATTAAGCGTTTTCAACAAGCCAGGTCTCAAATAAATTTAAGTCAATATAAGGTAAAGATCTTATGAAAGATGCTTTCCATTCCTGGGAAATCTGAAGTCGGTTTCAATATGTATTCTAATCATTTATTAAGACTAAATCATTTGCGCGGTATTTCACAAGTTGAATAGGTATATTTCTAGGTCTTGGAAACCCTGAGTTTTTAATTTGTTTTATGTGGTTCCGACAACTTTAAACTTTTTTATAATTAAATACCATGTAATAATTTGATTTTTCCAATATATTTACGTATTTAATTCATAAAACTGTTATGGTACGAGAGTTGCTATTTATATATCCGAAATAATAAATATTTGTCACTGAAAATAGTTTTATTGTTTTTCAAAATATTCTCCGTGGTGATCGATACACTTTTGCATACGTTTGAACCAATTTTCATACCACATTTTCCGTTCCGATTGGAGTATCTCCAAAACATGCATTTTGAACGCATCAACCACTTCTTCTACCGTTAAAAATCGTTGACCATACAGTTTATTCTTCACGAACGGGAACAAAAAGAAATTAGTGAGTACTAAATCAAGACTGTACGGCGAATGATTTATCAATTTGATCTTTTGACCGGTCAAATATTGAATTGTTCGGTCCGATGTTTGAGAGCTTGAGTTGTCATGAAGAAGAATGATTCTGCGATGATGGTGTTTGTTTTTTCTTCTGTCGATTTCTGTCGATTCGTCGATTGCCACAATTTTCTAGTGGCACTGTAGCCACATCTCCATTTATCCCAAAAAACCGGCGACCTTAAGAATGATATTGAAAAATAAAGATTACGCTAATCTACATACGTCACTAGAAAAAAACTAGTTCTTTATCGAGGGTAAAAAGAGCTAAATGCCTCAAACCATAAAACTTATTTCAAAGCCAGATGGTGTAATCAGTAAGATTTGTTTTTATTAAGATACAACTTCGCCAGTAATTCTATTGTCGTCCAGCATTAACCCACTCGCTATTAAGTCGAGGAAAATGAATAAACAACCGAAGAATTGCAGCAAAATGGTTCAATGTTTCGCCCGAAGTCACAAATTCAATTTAAGAAACCATAAAAGCTCCGGTCTTCTAGTACGATTCATTTGTCGAGAAAACACAACTGCTTCCGAGTATTAAATATGTATTTGCCGTTGTACAAGTCAATATTTTCTTGTTTTTGTTTGAGCTTTTCTTTGGTATGAAATTAACAAAAAGCAAAAAAGATGCTTTCAAAATATCCTTGAGATTTTATCTACATTGATTTTATCTATTAAAAATATAGCAATGTACAGTCTTGAATGAATTAATGAATGATGCTTTATTGTCTAACAAGCTACTGCCCAATTAAAAGACAATACAAAACACATGTAGATATAACAAAAATAATTTGAACTTAACGTAGCAATGGTACAAAAATATTTATATAAAAATTATTTCTAATATCATTACAAAAATTATTTCCAAAGCACCGCACCAGCTCTCGGCGCCTTCTCAAAAGCTGAATTATACTGAGTAAGCGGGGATTGAAAAATATCCATCAAGGACACAGAAACGTTCCCGCCAATGACATATCTGTTATGATCTCGGCATGCACGAAAGATCGGTGCACTAGAGGCCAAGTTGGTACTAGACGTAGGTATGGTGAAACTATCCCGAACTCGGCTATTAATTCGGGGGACATAACCGAATCTCACTGAGGAGTTAAGCCACGGCAGAGCTTCAGCATGAAAAGTTGAGCAGCATACATTCTACTATCCTCCAGGGACTGATAGGAGAATTTCTTGGTTGAATTACAGTTTTTTATCGATATACACTCCCAGGTCCTTTACAACTGCACAATCTTCCAAAGCGCAAGCATTTAGGGAATATATATAGTTAATTACATTATGCTTGAAAGAATCAGTGGCAGCTCGTGAGAGAAGGCATTTGGGCAACTCGTCTCCAGCATTTATCACAGTAAACAATTTTTCAGAGCAAAACACCATATTTTATTACTGATTGATTTGTCCGTTACTTTGTGATAGTTCGTTTTTTAAAAAGGAATAATAAATCACTTTTATTTTTAAATAAAATTTGTGTGACTATAGTTTCGTAAAACAATTTTACATTCTCAAACACTACTTTAAAACTTTTAAAAACTTACAAGTTTAAAAGTTTTAACACATAAATTTTGTTTAAAAATAAAAGTTTTAATAACAAAGTAAAAAATTGTTTTAATCCTTTTTAAAAAACCATATTTTTATTTCCGTTTAGTTTCTTTCCTTTAACTCATTTTCCTAGTTCACCTCCTGTCTCCTATCTCCTATCTCCTATCTCCTATCTATATATATATATATATATATATATATATATATATATATATATATATATATATATATATATATATATAATGTACAGTATAAAAATACAGAAGATTATACCAAACATGCTATATACGACTATAAAGTGTTTCCACATGTTTCTTATTTTACTAGAAAAAAAAATCAGGATACAAACAGTAATTGTTAAAATGTGTGTCAACATCTTCTGTGTAGTTGAAGTTGTCCAAAGGTGTTGCACTAGCCCTTTAAATTTGTTCTGAAAATTGAGTCGCACTGTTTAAAACGTGTGACAAAATTTCTTACCATTTGGCCATTTTGGAATAATGTTGAACTATATGGAGCTATCTGAAACATTTTAGTAGCTTATCACATGCTAGAACCAAACACAGCTATTTTTTTTGCTTCCGTCGAATGCTATCAACTAAGATTGAATTTCCCCAACTGCGTCACCTCTAATGACCGAAAACATATTCGGGTTAAGTGTCCTGTGAATTCAGGTAGTTTGCTTTATAACTACAAGGGGTTGTTCTATAGGGACTAGCAGACGCAAACTACAGATTTTTATCTATACGGTAGGTGCTTCTGGTAAACAGTCCGATAGTGGTATATTTTTAAAAAGTTCTTTATCAACGTTTAAAGAACAAAAAATGGAAAATGTCACATAAACGAGAATTAAAGCTAACAAATGCACAACATTCAACCCTTGATTAATAAAACAATATCCTAGAAGAGAGCTGACCGAGACCCAAACTGTGTTGAGTCAAAGAGTTGAGGAAAGCTCATTCGGATTTCTGACCACTAAAGGGAGAATTTTACATAAGCCGATTGACACAAAACCGGAAAATATTGACAACATTATTAAGTGTGTTTGTATCTTACAAAATGTTACTGACTGTTACTGGATTCAGTAGTTTAGAATCAGAACATAATCGGAACCAAAGAACTTCTAACATGAGCGAACAGCAGATATAACCAGAGAGCTAAAATAACAAGACGTGTCTCCATTGAATATTTTTATAATAACAGAAAAAGGCGAGTACATTAATTCCACATCAATTAATTTTATAATGATATCGTTAGCAGTATTAATATGGTTAATATAAATGTACTAACTGAATTTACAAATTTAATTTAATGTTGAAATATGAATTCCAAAGGAAAAATTTGTATTCTTCCATAATTGCATTCTTGTGCCACTACTTTATTCAGCTATACCGATCGTCGCATTTCTTGTCGGATTACTAAAATTTATATCTCTACATCTATTTTGGCAACCTAACTGGAGGGCGATAAGGTTCAAAACTGGTGGGGGATCCAAAGACATTTTATTACAAATGTTTATTAAAAACATAATTTTATTGACTAATTTTAAAAACACACTGAAAGATAAACAACCGTTTCAAAATAATGACGGAAATATAAAAGAGCGATCTTTTAAGGTATCTATATTTGGTTTAACATTTTGTATGATTTCAGATAATGGAAAAAACATTGAAATCGCAAGCCCAACAATTCTCAATACTCAATGTTTGAATATTTCGAAATGGAAAAAACGAACGGGGACCTTTAGAGCCTCTTTTAACCGTTCAAGAGGTAAAGAATACTTAATTATTTTACGGTTTACTTATTTTTCATTATCATATCGTAAAATTTTTTTATAGAGTTGCACCATCATTAAAAATATCAAGGAAAACTATTAAGAAAAGAAAATAACATAATCCAGTTAATTTTTCTCCTGGAACAAGTAGACCTCCTGCAAAGATCAAAACAACAGACTTACCTGAAGGAAGTAAAATGGAAGTTTGAAATACCTTGTATAATATGTTTATAGAATTATATGATACGTTTGTAATAAAGATGTAATAAAACTGTTTAAAAACCCGAATATTCCCACCGATTAGAAACATTTTCATCATATAAAAAGTGGATCTCATCAACAATGTTTATAGAATAATGTTTATAGAATAATGTTTATAGAATAATGTTTATAGAATAATGTTTATAGAATAATGTTTATAGAATAATGTTTATAGAATAATGTTTATAGAATAATGTTTATAGAATAATGTTTATAGAATAATGTTTATAGAATAATGTTTATAGAATAATGTTTATAGAATAATGTTTATAGAATAATATTTATAGAATAATGTTTATAGAATAATGTTTATAGAATAATGTTTATAGAATAATGTTTATAGAATAATGTTTATAGAATAATGTTTATAGAATAATGTTTATAGAATAATGTTTATAGAATAATGTTTATAGAATAATAAAATAATGATTTTGACCAATACCAAAATAATTTAATTCGTTGTTTTGACTAATAACAAAACAACTTCGTTCAATAGCTATTTCCCGAAAATTTTTACAAAACCAAACCTACAACATTCTTCGTTCGATCTATGAGATCTTACTTTACTTTTCTGACTCTACCATTTCATGCCACACTCGAAATTTCACGTTAAAATATCGATTTATAACAGGACGTTTTATAATTTCATGTTATAAATATATACAAATAGATGTATCGTAAATTTAAATCAAAAACATAAATGCCCGTCTTTCGAGGCACTAACCACGTCCATTATGAAAGTTAGCACTAATTTGACTAATAATTTTTGATTTGATTCGTGTGGATAAAAATTAATGACGCACGAGTAATATTTCGACGGTTCAACTGTACATAATGTTTCATGTGTTTTTTTTTCTATAGCAAAATTGGACTCGCTCGGCTTCGACCGGCTCTATCGACAGTGTGAAAGACACATCGCCGGGCGATGTCGAGCTACGCCAAGCGAGTCGCAGCGATTAAGGGCCGGTTCTATAATGCACGAATATTCCAGGTATAAGATATACTTGGAATAAAATTAAAAACTGGCGTTTTAAATTTTATTCCAATTATAGCTGATACCTGGTATATTCTTGCATTGTTGAACCGGCCCTAAGAGTAGAGATGTCCGGATCTAATCTGATCCGACTCCCAGATTCGGATCTTTTAAAAAAGCCGAATGAACCGGTTCCTAAAATTACGATACACGGATCTCGGATCCCAGACGGTTCTCGGATACCAGACGGTTCTCGGTTGGATCTTAGATAAGGACAGGGACAGAAAGGTTATGTTCTATAACGCAGAGAATATGGCTTGTATCTTGTGGTGTGTTGCCTGCGTCTTTCGTCACCTATCGCATAGAAAAAGATAGTAGTAGTCGGGTCGGACGGATCTCGAGTTTCGGGACTTTTTTAGATCCGTTGATCTGTGAACCGTAAGAGAAAAGATCCGTGGGGAAAGAATCCATGGATCCGTAATGCAAAATAAACCGTTTAAAGTCGCCGTACTGCGGCTTAAAATTTGCAATCTATTATTGTTTTATGTTATATTTATTGTTATATTTATATATATACCTAAATATATAAATATATATAATAATACACATAATAATTTAAATATATTAATTTATTTTTAAACAATTACATTTATTTATTTATTTAGCATACGGCTCACATGGATTTACATATATAATATACATTAAAATATATTACATAAATAGATTAAATTGTAAAACACAAAAAGTTATATAAAACACAAAATATATATATAAAGATATAAAGATATAATATTTATAAAGATAAAAAATATATAATATAAAGTTTAACATTAGGTAAGACACATCACCATAAGTACATCAAATTTTAAAATTAATTTTTAAAAATTATAATTTTTAAACAATTACATATTTACATGTAAAAATATAATTTCATTTATCTTTTTAGTTTTCAACCGACTTCTTTTTTTTTGTCACAATTTGACCAATTTCACAGAAAATTTTTTCACATGGCACTGAAGTAGACATACAACAGAGCCTTTTTTGGACAAATTCAAATAGTCTTGGATACATATTTTTTCTTTGAAACCACCATATTAAGGGGTCCTCGTGTCGATCGATTAAAGGCTCATTTAAATATTTTTCTATTTCATTAATAGCTGCTGACGTAGGGAAAGTTTCTGGAACTTTTTACATTTATTACTTTGTTTTCAAAATTTTTCCATATGAGAGAGTGAATTATTGCTTTTTGATGTCAATGATATACCGAAGCCTTTTAATAATTCATACGAAATGAATGCAAATTCATTCAAGTGAATGCAAATTCATGTGTTTGTTTCTAAAGCGAAATAGGCTTCACGTCGCCGGCAGTGTGAAAGACGCCTAAGGGCCAGTTTTACAATGCAAGAATATACCAGGTATAAGCTATACTTGGAGTATAGCTTATACCTGGTATAGTATAGCTTATACCTATACCTCCAAGTATAGCTTATACCTGGTATATTCTTGTATTGTAGAACTAGCCCTAAATCGTAGAAATACACAAAGAATCCATCACAAAGGATCCTCCTTAAGAAAAATCCCCCTAAAGGACAATTTTAAGCAATATTCTGGTGACATAATTACAGTACACACAGACAGTTTTTAGTGTCAAGCATAGAAACAAGCACAGTTGGGATCGCAAAAAACTAAAGGCTAATATTCCACAGCCCTAAAATAAGTGTCGTATGGCTCACCATTGACACATTGTGTGTTTAAGACACAAAAACAACATTATTGAACGGTTATGCTACTATATTAATAAAATAAGACACGTCAACCCTATTTTCCATGTATTGTTACTAGGAACACCAAAATAATAGAATTTAAACCATATGTATGGTTAATAAACTATTCAATTAGGGTTATATTCTAGATTAGTAGTACTAATCAAACTAAATGGTTGATGTAAAATGCTGTAACCCCCTTTCAAATTACTACAATTATCGTAAATATTCATCTCGGTTTTATACCAACCTCTATAGAGCTAGGTCAATATTGTTTTTATGTTTTGCAAATGAATCTGACCCATATCCATATTTTTTTCTCATGTTTTACAACGAAATATTACTCCGGCTATAAATTTACGACATCGGAAAGGATTTTCTGTCATACAGTTTGCCAAGAATTTAACCGTACTTATTTACACAGAATTAGATGGAGATTCCCATATCAAAATGTGTAGCAGAGGAAAACTATGAAACCATGTCAAAATTAAACCTTGAATTGTTTTGCTACAAATCAGGATTTTTTTAGTGGAATCGCGCAAATAACATATAATGTTTAAATAATATACATTATTAATTGTTTGACTAATTGTAAGAAACTTTGTGAACAATAGAATCAATGAAAACAGTTTGATTTTGACCGACTTTGACCTGGTCTATTTTTAGAACGACATTCGCTTGAATATTGACCTGTTTCTGAGTAATAAATAAAGATCTATATATTACGACTAGAAATTATACGTTTGAGAATTTCGCCATACAAAAAAAAGCATCTCTTCAGCAGCTTCAGACGATGATCTTTTTCAAAATGTATTTTCAAAACAAAATGAGAAAACCCACCCAGCGCAAATTGTTCTTCAAAAGTTTTAGAATTGATCCAAATGTTATTCCACTGGAAATTATACGTTTCAGAATTTCACTATTAAAAAAAAACATCATGTTTCTGAGTAATAAGTAAAGATCCATATTTCATCACTACAAATTATAAGTTTCATAATTTCACCATACTAAAAAAGCATCCCTTCAGCAGCTTCAGGCGACGATCTTTTTCAAACGGTATTTTCGAAACAAAATGAGAAAACCCACGAGACTAGCCCAAATTGTTCTTAGAAATTTTTTGAATTAATTAATTTGACCTAATTAATTTTAAATTCATTTTAAATAAATATACAAAGATTTATATCTAAAATTTGTACTATATTTAAAATAGCATGTATAACCATTGGGTTTGTGAATATAAAATAATTATCGATTTTTATACTTTAAACTTTATCATATAGAATAGCGATAATCGATGCGAAAAACCTTAAAAAAATTGTTTGCAATTAATTATAAATGAATTAGAATGCATAAAATTTAAAATAAAATAACTTGACCACGAAAGCGCCACGATTGGCTGACATGTTTGTGACGTCGTTATGTTAAAATGTTTTCACATAAGTACTGTGAACGGCTTTTACCTGTCTATATACTCTCAAAATTATTGAAGTTTAGTGCAAAAAAAATATTGGTAATGTACTAATGTACTGGTTGTGTACTAATTTAATTCAGTAATGTGGGACAAAGGGTCCATAAAGGACAATTCTGATAACATACCTGGTATGGATATTTTTATGGCCACAGGTTTTCTCAAAAATGGCATTCGGTTCAATTCAGCTGAAGTTCCAGGTACTAAAGAATCAATTTGAGTTTTTTAAAAAATTATAATGTAAATAAGAAATATTTTGTATTTCTATTAAATATAATCAAATTATTTGTAAGGTATCACGCGAAAATTACGGTGACAAGGCTATAGGTCATGTTCAATTTAACCATAAAAATTGTATGGAGTGAATGAAGGTGTATGTCCAGAACATAAAGTGCTGGGTAAAGCATATACAGATTTCGACATTTATTATATTGTGGCACATTTAAAAACATTTTTTCGGTAATTGTTTTTGTAGTATTTGTACAAAATGGTACGAAACAGGCCAGATAACTAATTAGATGTGACATTTTCAAAAACTGTGATATTGATGATAATAACAAGAATAAGTTGATTAAAAACTAAAACACTCGTATCAGCTTTTTCTAATGCTGAAGGGAACTGTCGGCGCATCATCGGTACTAGGTTTAAAGATTTATTTTCAATCTGATATAACTTTTTAATTATAAGGAAAAAATATAAATAGAAATACTTTTGTTATAAAAGTTATATATGATTTATCCATTTATGATATTTTTTTTTTAAATCCCAGTTGTTTCCACATACAGTTTTAAATACGAACTATATTAAACCAACAATAAAAAAAGTAATTAAGTAACACAGAAAGATTAATATAGTAAATATGTAAAGATTAATATCAAAAAATGTCCAGTATATTTAAAACTGTATATGGAAATTTTAGATATTAATCTTTGTTTGTTGAATATTTATTTGACGATTACTCAGTACAAGCTTCTTCATTCTTCCGTTCCCTTCTTACTGAACGAGATTCATCTTTAATTGCTTGCCTTCCATTACAAAAATCCATGTTTCACTTATAAACATTTTTTCAGCATAGCTTCATCGCCATAACAGTTTCTGATTATTTTTGATGCACATAACATAAGCAATTTTTCGATTCTTAGGCAATACACTACTTGTGTACTGCCATAATTATTCCACATGAAATGGATCGAATTTGCTACCAGACAAATAACGAGTCTTTTAAATTGAGCGTTATTTTTAATTCATGAATAAAACACAGATGGTGTTGTGAATTTGCCTAGATCTAGTCTCATTTCAGAAGTGTAATAAATGAGATTTATAAAAATGGAGTCGTACACAATACAGCAAAGCGTTATTATTGTTGAAATATTTTATTAAAATGGGCGTTCAGTGAAAAATGTTTTTAGAAAATTACCTAATATTTACGATTTGCACAATCGTCCATCTAAAAGCACTATCAATCCAAATGTTTAAAAATTTCAAGAAACTGGTTCGGTGGAAGATAAAAGAACAGCAATATCAGTCGTAGTGGTCGTTCACTAGAGCATATTAATTTTGTAACAATTTGAACTCAGTAAATCTACAACATGGCGTACTTTACGAAATATTTTAGCTCTGAATTTAGCTCTTCAAATAACCCATGAGAAACGTTGTGCATTTGGCAATTGGGCCAAAGAACAAATAGATGATTTTTCTCAGAAAGGCTAGTTAATAAATAAAATTGCCGCATTTGGGGAGAGGAAAATCCACAATTGATTTATGAGAAACATTTACATCCTAAACGAGTCAATGATTGATGTGCATTATGGTCAGGAGGTGTAATTGGATCGCATTTCTTTCATTTCATTGAATGGTGTTCGATACCGTGAGATGATAACTGGATTTTTGTGGGCTGAATTGAACAATATTGATCTGAGGGATACGTTGTTCCAACAGGACTACAGCTCAATCTGCTAATTAAACAATTGATTTATTGAGAGAAACATTTCCTGGAGGAGTTATTGCAAGAAAGGGTGATGTTAGTTGGCCACCAAGATCATGTTATTTGACACCATTAGACAATTTTCTTTGAAGCTACATGAAAAGCCAGGTTTACAAGAACAATCCACAATCCATTCCTGAACTAAAGAATGAAATTATTCGAGTCGTCATTGGTGAGATAGAAGTTACTTGGCACGGTTATGCCAAAAAGTCATTCAAAACTTTGGCAAAAGAGTAGACCTCTGTGGAGGTGCAAGACATGGTCATTTGGTAGATAGTGTCTTTCGAGTTTAAATATGTTGTTTATATAGGATACAATCTGCTTCAATTATCAATTAAAAAGAATGAAATCAATGAAAATTTTGCTATGTCCAAATAGTAAATATAGACCTCCATTTTGGTGAAGATCTTCAATTTACTTCCTAAATATGTACATGATCTAACAAGAAATTCGGTAAAAAGAATTGTTGGGATTGTATATAAGAAAGTCAATTTTTTATTCACCATAGGAGTGTTATGAATGCACGAAAGTAGATTTTTTTCCATATGATCGAGGTAGTGTTGTTTTCGCTGCTTCTTGTTTTTTTGTTTATAGCAGCGTGTTAGTGTTGTAACAACAATAACAATAGTTTTTCCGTGAAATGAGGTACTATCGCTAATATGTTTAATATTTTTAAGTACGAAAATTTATTGTGTTTAGTTTTTCTTTTCTTTTTTTGAATGCGATATTTTTGTTTCAGTGTTTTTTCTCTTGACGCATCGATATCCACTTGTCCTTCTTGTATTGTAAGAAAAATGTAAAGATTACTCGTTCGTATAATATCTAAAACAACTTAAAGTATAATTACAAACAACTTATTTGCATAATATGTAAAAAACGTATAATATATAAAACAACTTATTCTTTGAAGCATTTTATTAGTTGCTTGACTGAAAGCGACCCTTACATTGGAAGGTAGATATATATGTACTTTTGCCACCGTTTAATATTAATATTTGTTTATTTTTTGGAATTTTCGGTCAACTGTATTAATAAAATTATTATTTGTTTACTAATAACGTTTAAGTTTCTTTTTATTAAACCATCCTCAGAATAATAACAATTCTACAATATATACTATTTTTATAAACAGTACAAATTTGTATTTGAACATATACCTGCTATATCTAGCCTTCGCAGACGACCTAGCCATACTCGCAGGCAATGAAAAAAGGGCAACCAAACAGCTAGAAGTCCTCAAGGAATGTGCAGAGAAAGTCAGCCTACAAATCCCCTTTCAAAAAACCCAATTTTTCAGCTCAAAATTAGATGCCCAAAATTTGAACACCAAATACGGCAAAATAAATAGGGTCACTCATTTCAAATACCTAGGCGAGATCCTCGAACTCACAGGAGGACTGAAGATAGCACAGAAGGCTCTATTACAGAAGATGGAAAGGGTATGCGGCAATACACAGAATATCTACAATAAGAAATGTATATCCACACACGCAAAAATAAGACACTACCACACAGTAATCAAACCAGAGGTACTATACGCAAGAGAGACACTTACACTCTACACAAAAAGCGGCATAGAAAACATACTAAAAGAAGAACGCAAAATTATGACGAAAATGCTCGCCCTAAAACTGACAGAAGAAGGGTACAGACTACATTCTAGAAAGACCACAAAGAGAATGTTCAACGTAGCGGCGGACAAAGAAGATTGCAATTCTATGGACATATCAGTAGACTCCCATCGACAAGACTCACTAACAGAATTCTTACATACATACAAGGAGTCAAGTCAACAGTAACCATAAATGGGTCCGACAAAGATTGATGATGGAAGAACGTGCAGAAACAAAATACATATGTGGAATGACACTATTTTCAAGGTCCTATCACCTAACAATGAAGAACTCGATAAAGAAGAATCCTTTCTTCCATGCATTACAGCAGTTACCGATAAAGTTTCAAGAATTCTCAGAAAACACGAATTCAAAATGTTTTTTAGACACAAAAAAATTCAAAGTTATTTCAACAACCCCAAGAATCAGGTCACAATATCATTTTCTAAAGTGCCAAACAAATAATCTTTATAAATCATTCTTGAACACATGTACTTTAAAAGCACTAGGCTTGGACAATTAAATAGACGGAATAACGCTCTTCATATATCAACAATGAGGGCGGGACCAACGGGGCGGAACCAATGAAACACACAGAACAATCAGAACCTGAAACGTTACTGTCTGTACAATCGAGATATCAAAATCGTGACACCCGAAGACCCCTCCATTAGTTCGATGAGAGAGCATCGAGAGAGCAAAGATTTGAAAATGTCAAACCAGATTTGGACTAAACGTCATCAAAAATGAAAAACTACCCAAACCAACGGATTGAGACCCGGAAGAATAACCCTAAAATAAATATATACATAAAAAATTGCTGTGAAATTGATGTCCTACAAAACATTAAACCCCTTTCAAATTACAAAAATAATCGTAAACATTCTCCCCGGCTTTATACCAATTTATTTTGAGTTACGTCAGTATTTTTTTATGTCATGCAAACGAAAACGACCCATATCCAGATTTTTTCTCTCGTTTTACTGGGACGCGTTACGCCGGCTGTAAATTTACGACATCCCAGAGGCTTCTCTGTCGTACAGTTTGCCAAGAATTTAATCGTGTTTATTTATACAGAATTACATAGAGATTCCCATATCAAAATGTGTCGCATTGGAAAAGGCTAACCCATTTAAATTAGCGACTAAATGGTTTTTATTTCATTTTGTCTGAAATCGCAAAAAAGATTTTCAAAAGTCTTTCATTAAACCGATTGTAGAATTCGGAATTGTCCATGACCATGGACTTTTTACGCCCAGGAAATTGTTTTCGATATTTTCAAATGAAAAATGCGAACAATACCTTTAATAAAGATAAATAAGGATCTCTCAATAAACACTTTCCTTTTAAAATCCAATCTAGTATATAAAGAACATACCAATAGGAATGATGGAACGGCAAAATTAAATAAAACACACACTTTTTGTTCAAAATGAGTTACGATTGCTTTATTTAAGAGATTCAGACATGTAATGTTTTGAACAAAATTTCAGCCAAATGGCCACCACGGTTCTTTTTGCAGACACGGATCCGATCCCGCCAATGTTCAATGATCCTGGCACACATTTCGGGGTGTATGGCGACTATAGCTTGACGAATGTTAGTTTTCAAGTCGCTAGTAGTCGTGTGTTTTTTACTATAAGCCTGTGTTTTCACATGTCCCAGAGAAAATAATCTAAAGGTGTTAAATCGCATGATCTCGGCGGCCAAGCGATGGAACGATACGATTTTGTGATATTAACGAGTTGCCGAACTTGGCTCGCTATAAGCCCATGTTTACTCAGGAAATATACCGTGGCTCATTCCTCATTCCTAAAGAAATAAGAACCGATGACTCCTGCAAGTCAAAATCTACAACAAACTGTGATCTTTTCCAGATGGAAAAATCTCTAATGTATCATGTGTGTACTAAATTCGCACCAATACCGACAATTTTGTTTATTGACGAAGTCACTGAGCCTCATCGGAGTAGATGATTTTGCGATGAAATTCGTTGTCGTCTTCCATAATTTTGAGAGCCCAATCGGCAGATTCACGAGGAATACGGTGGTCGATTGGCTTTAATTCGTGTACCAGTACCATCTTATATGGATGCAAGCCTAAGCTCAACTTCAAAATTCGCCAAGCTGTCATTAGCGAGAGACCTAACTCTTGCGAGTGGCGAATAACCGAGATGTTTTAATTTTTGGTTACACTTGGTAGAACGGCGGCAATATTCTTAACACTTCTGACTTTTTTTTATCGTACAAGCACCATACTATCAAGGAGAGTAAATTCACTTTCAAATTTTCTAATAACACGATCAATAGCCTATTCAGAAGGACCACCACGACGAATACCACGATGGGTCTGAATTGCTCGTTGAGTAGCACGAGAAAACTGCGAATTTGCGTGGTGAAACTGGACAATTTCCAAACAAACGAACCATGATTTAATTGCATACCTTTTCAAAAACAACTGACAAGACATGTCAAAAATTGGTAAACAAATATGGCCGCCATGAGCTGTCAAGCTTCTATCATCCCTAATGGAAGACCTTTTACACAGTCCACCAAAACAGAAATACTGACACGAACAACGCCCTCTTTCAATAAATACACGCACTATGTAGACATTTTAGTTATCACCAATCAGAAATTTTAAATCGTAGTTATTTTTTGTTCATTGGTAACGATATAAAATGTAACATGACCATTCGTGCGTTGGTCAAAATAAAACATTTCTTAAAGTTGAATCTTTGAAATGATTCCAACTAATACGGGTAGTAAAGCGAACGAATCATAGATAATTTAATAAGGACTCAATCATTCAGTATTGATTGGACCATCTCCTGATGATGCTAATGGTTAGCACAACGCGCGACATTTATAAAAGTGATTTAGTTGTTAGTGGTGAATCTCTTCGAGTTTTACCAAAGTACTTTTTTCTAAACTCTCTTCAAATAAATTGAAGAATCACCTCTTGATGATGCTAACATCGTTAGCAAAACGTGCGTCGTTTAGTGGTAAAATTCTTCCAATTTAGTGTTTCACTTCAAAGGTTCCAGAATAAGAATTGATATAGAATAAGAATAGAAGAATAAGAATAACAGAATAAGAATAGAAGAATAAGAATTGATCAGAACATTTTTAAAATGTTTGTAAGCTCTCGTGGTGGTAGAGGGAGTATTGAAGATGATCCATTTGATGATTGATGTTGAATACAAGCTATGCGGGTTTTTTCTACCAACAGTTTGGCTAATTTGACGTTTTCTGTGGAAGATTTCCACCTGGGACGTTCTGATGTTGACATATAGAGGTTGAAAAATGAGGCAGGAAAAGTCATGGCTGTTTTGGGATACCCGTAGTCCGATACTCATAGAATATCAGATCAAAAGCAAGATCATCATCCGGGAGTACTACGCTTTTCCAATGGATCAATTGAAAGGTGTTTCTTCAGGTTAAACGTCCATACAAGCTGCCCATCCACCTCAATAATGCGCCTGCAACATGTCTAAAGCTGTTGTTGCAAAACTCCATGACCTACGCCATTTTCCTTCCCTATTCACTGATGGAAACGTGTTGGTTTAAATTTATCGAATAGCAGGGTGAGTACAAAATAAAATGTTGTTTTCGTTGTCAGGCCAGACAGTCAGGTCAGGCCAGGCCGTTGTCAGAGAATTCTTCGAAGAACCCTCATAAATGAGCCACTCGTGTTATACATTTCATAAAGTTTTCGTTATCTAAGCTAAAAAAATTTTCTGATGTTAGGCCATCCTCTATATATGCCTGATTCAGAGCTATGTGAGTAGTGTCAATTTCCTAAATCTATGTCTATTCATATCCTATACTAATATTACTTTCAACATTCTTCAACAAGTTTCAAATTGCGTGTTTTATAGGCATTTTCTCATTAAAATTTTTGAATATAAAGGGTGTTTCCAATAGAGCGGTTTCTTAGATTCTTGAATAAAAAACAGAATATGTGTTGATTTTGGAAAATCTTTTATTGATAATTGAAGGATAGTGTATGACATTTAAACACGAGTGGCAATATCTGCCAAATGGCCAACTCTTGCAGCTACCGAACGTCCGAAATTTCCGGGTCTCCAGTAACACTTTCACGTACCAAATCGATATACTCTTTTAAACGATCACTACGATTATATATTGATCTTCTTTTATCTGCCACCGAATCAGTTTCTTTAAATTTTTGAACAATTCGATTGATAGTGCTTTGAGATGGACAACTGTGCAAATCGAAAATATCAAATAATTTTCTAAAAGCATTTTTTACCGAACGTCCATTTTCATAAATAATTCAACAATTTTAACGTGTTGTTGTATTAAACTTGAAGAGATTTGCCACTAAACACCAAAACGCTTTTTTGAACTGCTCGACGCACATTTCGCTAACCATGTTAGCATCATCAGGAGATGATTTAATCTCCTTTTTAATCTTTAATCTGTTGTTGTATTGTATAAGATTCTATTTTTATAAATGTCGTACATTTCGCTTCAGCAATGAAACGACGTCATTTTAAAAAACCGCTCAATTTGAAAGACCCTTTAGCACTTCAAAATACTAAATCAAATTTATTATAATTTTGTTAGTATTTGTTTGAATAGTTTAACTTTTACATTAACAGATTTCGTATCGAGTAACATCCATCTTCAAAAAATAACTTTATAAATTTGAATTAATCTATCTGACGAAAACGAGGAGCATATGGTTTTCCATACTGGCAATAAACATTCAGGATACGACGCCAAGTTGGATTTTATGTTCTGGATGCATAAATGTGAGGATTCTGCAACGAAGTTAATTATAAACGACGTTTGCACCGCCGCACTAAAACGGAACTGCGTCAAATACGCGAATGCTTACTGTTTATGAAACTTCCTCCAGGAAATTACTTTATACGTTTTAATATTAGCACGATTCATTTTTAATGACGAGTGCTAAAATATAGTAAACAGAGAATATATAATAAACATTTAAAAACAACAATGTGTCTTACTTTTTTATTTTAAAAATACACAAACTTTCTAGTTTCCTTTTTTACAGTACAATCCTTAGAATGAATAATCAACATTTCAAATATTCTTAAAGAACTAAAAAAAAATAAAATAATTAATAATAATTAAGAAATATAACATGCACAGAAACGAAAGAGATTAATATAAAAAAAATCACAAAATGAGCCACAATAAAGAAAGGAATCCAAAAACGGTGAACAATTATTCAAATGAACATCAAAGAAAAGAAAAACATAATATATGTCTGAAGACAGGTATGAATTATACAAGAAAGCTTTTCTAAACTATAGAAGGCAACAAACCCAATAGCGTATAACAATTACGAAATACTAAACTCAAAAAGATTTACCATTAAACACACCAAATCACTTGTTATTAATTTCTCGATGTGGGTTTCGCTAACCATGTTAGCATCTTCAGGAAATAATCCAGTCTAATTCTAAAACTAAACATTTCAAAGTCATGAACCATGAAGTTAATCAAGCTTTACTTGAACTTGAATGCTTTCTTCATCCAAAACCCTATTATTTTTCGCACTTCTAACAAGGCTTCAATTATTTCATCTTTATATTATGATTCTGCTTCAGTGCATATTGGGCATCACAAGATTTCTCATTTATCTCATATCTAATGGGCACAATATGTTCTTTATACTAGTTAATAAAGATCTTTTAGTTTGCCCAATCGATCACAATCTTGACAACAAATCTTATAAATCCTCAATATTTCATGTTAGTTTACTTTATCCATTGGATTAACCAGAACTTCTTTTAAGTTAATACATAGTTTATTGACTACCTTAATGTCCACTTTTGTCCAAATGTTGTCTAGCCCTCCAGTTAATTGGACATCAAACGATGTTACCATGAATTTGTTTTTGCTCTGATCTTTTGAAAAGTCGAAGACTTTCAATAATTTCCTAAACTTATATTTTCTATTCAATCAACCCACAATATTCTCATCACAACCATTTACTTCAGCTACCTCTGGAATCACTTTTATTTCTTGATAATAAATTATTATAACATTCTTCTTTTAAAGAAATAAATTAATCTATCTATCATAATGTCTAAACTCTAAACCAGCTATACTATTGCGGAAAAACTATGATTTAAATCATTACGAACGTATTTAGTGATGGTATTTTTCTAAAAATAACAAAATCTAACATATTTTTATTATTTCTACTCACTAAAACTGACAATCAGTCATTTATATCGAGTTCATAATTAAATCCTATAATTTGAGATTTGCCATTTAAGTCTTTAATAAATTAGCCATATTGTGATTTGGTGTTTAGTGATAAATCTCTTTAAGTTTAGTATTCAGTTAGAAAAGGAAGCCACGTCTTGGTTCAGAAATCAAAAAAGATCGTTAGGAATGATTTTAAAATGATATAGTAACAATGTAACAATTATAATACGGGAATTGGAAAAAATTAAAAATGTAACTCAAAGATTAATGAGAGAAGCATGAATTTCTTTTTGCTGTGACTTTTTTGAAAAGTCTAAGACTTTCAATAATTTCCCAAACTTATATTTCCTAAATAATATTTCCACAATATTCTCATTGCAACCATTTACTTCGGTTACCCCTGCAATCACTTTTATTTCTTGATTATATCTGATATATAGTTTGGGATTTGTCATTTAATTGTCATTATTGTCATTGTCATTATTGTGATTTGGTGTTTAATGATAAATATCTTTGAGTTTAGCATTCAGTTAGAAAAGAAAACCACGTTATGGTTCCAGAAATCAAAACAGACCGTTAGGAATGGTTTTAAAATGATATAGATTCGGATTGTTAGGGGCAAAAGAAAAAAATATCTAAAATAATAGGAGAGTAACAAAATACATTAAACAAAACTTGATGATATATTCATCTGAAAAAAAACTTTAAAAAGAATAATAAGTACGAATAATACATATACTGTCATTAATAAACCAACCTCTTTTCCTTTTCAAATACGAGCAATAGCAGAGCAAAAAAAAAATTACATCAAATCACTATATATCCGCCGAAACAGAGGACTATTTTGCAGAATTGGATAAGTAGTACTTTTTCGAAGGCATAATAAGTTACAAAATAGTTGGAGAAGTGTATCGTGCTAAACGGAAACTTGTGTAAAAAATAAATCAATTTTCGGTCAAAGGAAATATATTTAAAAGTATTTCACTTTTCACTCTACCCTCGTATTTATTTCACAATTTACGCAAGATTTGAATTTGCCGCCATTTGTGCGGTAAAGTGTTGGCAATCAATCAACAACTTAACAGCTGATAGTTTACGGTTAGTAAAAATGAAGCACTACACGAAAGAACAAAACGTTTTCATTGTTGAACAATATTTCAAAAATAATGAAAGTTTGGCTGCTATAGTTCACAAATTTTGTACAAAATATGGTCAAAATATTGATTTAACTTCGTCAATTGTGAAGAGAGTTATAAAAAATTCAGGGAGATTGGATCGATTGGGGACGCTAAACACACTGAGAGTGTTGCTGCAAGTGCAGGAACATCGATTCGGCGTCATAGACAAGAATTGCAAATTTCAAGCAGCTCTCTACAGCGTATACTCACTAAAGATCTGCGTCTCCATGCTTACAAAGTTCAATTGACACAAGAACTCCAGCCTAATGACCATACACAGTGAATAGAGTTTGTTGAATGGATTATTAAACAATTAAATGCTGATTTTTCGAGCAAAATCATCCTAAGCCATGAAGTTCATTTTCATCTTGACGGTTTCGATAATCGTCAAAATTGCCACATTTGGGATTCAGAGAACCTACATGTCACTGTTTGGTGCGGATTTTGGACTGGAAGTGTCCTTGGACCATAGTTTTTCGACGATAAGGTCAAGGTCAGTTACTGTTATTGGTGCTCGATATCGCGCCATGATACCCGAGTTATTTCTGGGTAAATTGGATAATATTCATGTGGACGACATGTGGTTTCAGCAAGACGGTGCGATATGCCATACAGCCCATGAAACAATCCAATTACTTCATGAGACATTTCCTGGTCATGTACTATCTCGTTTCGGTGATCAGAATTGGCCCCCTAGATTATGTAATTTAACACCATTGGATTTCTTTAATTAGGGTTATTTGAAGTCAAAGGTCTATGTCGACAAGTCCACATCCACGAAATTCAGTCAGATTTATACAAAATGATCATAAAAAATTTCGACAAAAGAGTGCGTATGTGCCAGCAAAGCCGTGGAGGTCATTTGCCTGATGTGGTATTCCATACATGTTTCAATAAAAAAATATATAATTGAAAAAAAAACGTGTTTTCTGTTTAATTTAAATCTTGCGTAAATTTTGGGACGCCCTTTATTTACAAAACAACTGCGTTTTTCACCATGTATTTTTTACAACAATCATTATAAACCAGCAGTGTTAAAACACATTGAAATGTTTTTAACATCAAGAACCAAAAACTTATGATTATTTAAAACCCGTCCTTCCAAATCAAAGCTGCACATTAGATAGATTTAGCGATTTACCCTAGTTCGGATTATTTCGTAACAAAAACAAATCTCATAATCAGTATTCAATTTTTTTTCGTTCCATTTTGTCGTAGGAACAAAAAGTGATACAAAAATTCACGGAAAAACAAAGGCCACTGGTGCATCTTTTAACGGCATTAAAGTTGCATGGATTCATTTGGGTTAGATCCGTTCCAATTTTTATGAGATTTCCGACTAAATCCACCTCATGTAACCCCCCCGCCGGTCGGCACGTAAGCTCGGTTTTCTTTGGCTGGGCCTACAAAAAGGATATCCACCTTTAATTCCATTCGACTCTTTTTGTTGCGGTCGGCTTTTGTCGGTTAAGCCGCAATTTTAAATAAAACATTTGTTTTATCCCTCAAATTTAACAGGAAATTCCCCTGCTTTGTACGAGTGATCCTGCGGTCGGACGATGAAACCGAATAGTTAAGAAACAGCTGTAGAAGCAGAAATATTCTAGTTTTGCATGAACTGGTGAAGCACAATATGTCAAAAAAACCAAAAACTGATAAATAGTTATTTTAGAGTTGCATGTGCGATGCTTGAATTTTCATTAAAATAAAAAGTAACAGAATTAGTCTGTTAAAGTTTTGCATAACTTTCCATCGCAATGTGCCCAATTCCGAAGCAAAACTTGATAGTACTTGAAATTGTCACGAACGCACTAGAAAAAAACCAGTTAACGAAAAGACGGACCACCAGGCAACTGGGCACCAAATTCGTGTTAAATACGCATCAAGTGAAATTCCCCGATCCCCCTTTCTAATTGTCTTTCGAATTTTGGCATGTACATTAAGGATCTGTTAATGTCATAACTATACTGACGGAAATACTAAGTTTATCATCTAAAATTTTTATATGACTTGAAGAGTCAGTATAAATAATAAAGTTCAAAATATATCCCGTTTCACAATCAACCATAACAAACAATTTACACGAAATATGTATCTTTTGGGGGGAATACATTGGGTAAAAGACAACCTTCCTTTGATAAGCAACAAACTTTCGTCAATTGCTAAACTTTCGAAATGATATACACAGTTTTTGAACACTTCTTGAAATTGATTTACAACAATTCGAATTTTATAAAGCCGGCCGCGGTGGTCTGGTGGGTCCAAAGTCCAAAGGTAGCTGGTTCGATTTCAGCGCTCGGATGAGTGTTTTTCTTTAATTCCTCTGTCCGTCTTACTTCCTACCATACACACACACGCCCACACATATCTACATCTAAATATCTGTGATTGTTTCTAGGCAAGAGTGTAAAATCCGACAACGAATTACAGCTCAGTCACGCCAGTTAAAGGCTGGGTAAGGCCGGATGCCTTCTGAGAAGTGTTCTACGTTGGTCACTCGCCAGTCGGTAGGTTTCCTGATAGACTTATGGGTAGGCACATAACCAAGAGTTGATAGCCTGAGGGGGGTGCTGGTCTGGGTTTGTCGGTAGCTGATGACCGTGGTTCGGAACCCACGTTAAGCTGTAGGTCCAGTCGCTAAGTAGCCTTAGATGCTGATGCGCCTCTAACAGTAATACGTAATTTTATAAAATTGATGCTCTTGATTTATATTATAATTATACGAAAAATGTAAAAATCTCATAATCGTAAGGAATCTCCCACGCGACCTGAATTTGCTAAATATGGGTGTTTACATAAAGGTCTTTTGACCAATAACCCTTAACATTGTTTTTCAAATTCGCGAATTCATTCGGTTGTGTTCTTTAACTCACTATCTATGCTTGCAGATATATCCCGCTTCGGCCTTACAGGGCAATATATTTTTTATGCATTTATTCGGGCCCGGTCCTGAAAGGGTTAATCATATAACTCCCCCTGAATTTCGCAGAAAAGACGCCTTAATGAAAGAGCATGCAAAAAGATTGAATAATCCTACATTGCCCGTGCATGTCAATGTCCCACACTTTGCTTTGAATAAACAATATTCTATTAATCCACTGCTACGACTAGCCCAAGAATTAAAATATAAAATCTCAATATTCATTCCAAATGGCACAAAATTTTAACTGAAAATACCCCAAATCAAGTTTTGTAATTGGACCAGGGGAAAAACCTCAAGCTTCAATCTTACAAGGCATACATGGAAACCTCTAAATAGGATCAGAACAAATTATCGAGTATGTGCATACAACCTACATAAATGGGGCAATACATTTAGATCAATCTGCGACTGTGTTGCTCCACATCAGGAAGCATATTAGGGGGATAAGGCTGACTTCATGAGAGCTGCGCCAACATGTCTTGAATGGAATTAGACCATAGAATATGAGCTTTTCTCTTTTATGTTGTTTGTCTAATTGTAAGCAAATATCAGTTTTGTTATTTTTGGTTGTGACTGTTTTTTTCCTACTTCTTATTGACTTAAACATTGTATCTCTGCAAAGATTTATACAGTATGGGAAACCATCACGTAGTTATTAAATAGCCAATGCAAAAACTATAATAAGAATCACAATTTTAAGCAAAAATGTGTAAAATTACAAATAAACTAATTATCATTGTTAAAACAATTTTAAAAAATTATGAAACAGCCATACATCAGTCAAAAAATCAAAGTGGAACGTCGCATTAAATAATTGAGATGATCCTCAAGACAAAGGATGTAGGCGACAAACTAATTTAGTGAGTGTATTTAAATCCCATTTAAAACCAAAGTTGTATTATGTATGCGATATGCTCGATATATTTCTTATAAATATAACAAGACTTATTCAACGTGTTGAATGTTCAACGTTTGAACATTTAAGTTAATAAACAATTAATTACATGTTTCTTGATGTAATGTGAATGGTTTAAAACGTGTTATGGTATTATGGTGTGAAAAATTAGTGCTAGTAATTTCAACTTTATTTTCAAGTTTTTCTTTTCTTTCTGCAAAAAAAAACACAAATCAAATGTATAGTAAAACGCATGGAAGGAATGGCTATAAAAATATTACATTTTATTTTCAATTAATATATTTTCAATGAACATCATTTGAATTATTATCATTTCAATTCATACACCGTGTACATGATGTACACCGTGTACAATGATATTACCTAATTGAAAACAACAGGAACTGTAGAAACAAACAAAAAAATACAGATATGCTTTGAAAAATTGTATTAACATGAAGATTTTTACGATTGGTATTAAAAGAGGCATCAGCTCCTTTTAGTATTTACAGAAAAAACAGCTTCAGATAATGTTTTAAAAGTACGTGAACGTTTCAAAGTTTTAAAGTTGATGCACTGCATCTGACAAATAAAAAAAAACGAACAGTTCATTTCCCGTTAAATAAAACTGAAGAAAATTCAGTATTCTAGGCGGAAAGTTGTGCTCTGTTAACGACTTACAAAGGACGAATATAGTGATTTATTTTTTGCGTACTCTCATTGAAAATATGCTGTTGTTTTAAATTATACAACGCAGATCTCTTTGATGTATGAAATGGATACTGTTATTCTTTTATTTTTTTTCTATGAAGAATTTTTATTTATAAACTTGTAACAAGCCTTGTAACCAGCTTTTGTCACCTTATTGGAAAAGAAACAAACAAAATATCTTTAGAATATTTGTAACAAGGGATTGAAATTGGCATGGTTATTAATATTAACCTCAATCGTAATAAGAAATGCCAAACTGCGTCGTAAAGGAGAAAAAAAATCCTTACAAAGGTCAAAATCTAAAAGGTTCCCGCGAAAAAAAAGCAAAATTATTAAATCACCTATCGAGAAGCTATGATATGGTGAAAAAAATTATTTCACTATATGTCAGTGCATGTATTAAGTTCTATTTATAACCAAAAATGTATTATGAAACTGAATATCACTATATACTAGGCTAATTGAAAAGCTCGCGGAGCGGAAATGATAAAACAAGTTTATAATTGAAATAATTCTTCCATATATTCTCCCTTAAGCTCAGTACACTTTTCATTTGATGAAAAACGCTTGCCACGTAAGAATTTTTTGAGGTTCGGCAAAAGATAAAAGTCAGGTGAAGCCTGATCTGGTGAATATGGTGGATGTTCCAATAATTCGTAGTATAACTCCGTCATTTTGGCCATTGAAAGAACACCTCTTTGAGCCATTGTCTTGATAAAAATATATATTTTTTTTATTCACTAAACCAGGTCTTTTCTCACTAATTTTTGTATCCAACTGATCCAAACGGTTTGATTAATACTGCCCTGTTATTTTTTTACCGGTTTGAAGGTAAATTAACAAAATGCATTTTGCATCCCAAAAAATTGATGTTATAACATTTTTGGTCGATTTTGATCACTTTGGCTGCTTCGGAGCTGAACAACCCGGCTCAGTCCATTCTGCAGTTTGGTGTCGCAGTTCAGGATCATAGTGGGAAACCCAAGTCTCATCCATAGTTACACAACGATGTTTAAAATCTACTTTACTCTTTTGAAAAAGGTCCAAATGTTAGAAAGTTTTAGTCGAAGTCGTTTTTGATCAGAATTTAACAAATGCAGCACCCGTCTTGCACATAGCTTTCTCAAGTCTAATTCCTTTTTAAAAATATAAAACACCCGTTCGGTTGAGATGACCATGGCTTTAGCAATTTCACCCAAAGTCAATTGGGTGTCAAAGTCTGTCATCCATACCCATATCATGTATAGAATTAATTATTTGTTCAGTAGTTGCACTTATTAAACGTCCAGAACGAGGATCATCAACCAAGCTTGTACGACCATGTTGAAACTCACCTGCCCACTTATAAACACGTACAAACCATTGTTTTTGAAGCAGCAGACTCTCCTAATATATTTACCATTTCACTGTGAATTTCGATTGCCTTTGAATTTTCCTTTTTAGAAAATTTCACTGACACGTTTACTTTAAGCTGCTGTTTTTATACGAACGAATTAACAGATCGATTTAAAACTTCACATATGTTCATATGAAGGATTCATAGATTCATAGATGTCACTCCGCGAACTTTGCAATTAACCTAATACTTCTTATTTACTTAAAATAAAACGTATTTTTGCTGCTGCTGACCAGGTTAGAAATATAAAAGCTAAAATATGAGTGACCAAATGTCCTGAATGTGTACAAAAAGACATAGAGTATGTTTCAACAAAAATGAGTATGCAGGTTAGATATTAGGGTTAGATGCGTATCAGTAACTAAGGCTATTTAGCGACTGGAACTACAACTTAACGGGAGTTTCGAACCACGGTCATCAGCCACCGACAATATCCCAAGACTATTTCAACCTCTTCCGGAAATTGGTTAAAACCATACTAGACTTACACACTCATATTATGGACATTTTGAATAATTAATTTTATAAAATAATTAATCATGTGTTTCTTAATATGACTTGTATCGTTTAAAACGTGTTAATGCATTAAAAATTAGTGCTAGTAATTGCAACTTTAACACTAAACGAATTTTGTAAAAAAATCCATATTTATGCCGAAACGTGTGAAACGAACAGCTATAAAAATATGACATTTTATTTTAGAAAAAAAACTTTAAGAGGAGAAATTAAATACTGAATTCCGATGGATCGAACTAAACACAACGTGGCCTATCTGTTCTGACCTGTTTTCAAGCATTTTGGATGCATGTTTTAAGGAAACTTTTTGTTCAAAATAATAAAAAGAATCCTTGGTTAAATTTACGAAAGTACTTTCCTTAAGGCGACAAAACAAAACACGGAAATAATTTGCAAAATTACAGTAATTGGCGATTTTTTTTCAGTAATATAAAATGGATCAACGCCTTCTAATATTTACAGATAAAACATTCAAATTTTCAAACTTGGTGCCCTGCACCTGACAAACAAAAATAACCGATCAGTCCATTTCCTGTAAAACAAAACTGAAGAAAATTCGATATTCCAGGCAAAAAGTTGTACGTAGCAACGACTAAAAAAGAGCAATTTTTAATGCATTTTGAAAATATGGTTATTTTTTTGATTATTCATCACGGAGCTCTCTGACGCACGAAATGGGTCTAGTTAATTATGTTGTTTTTCTATTGTCTATTTTGTCAATTTTTTCATTGGGGATTAAACACAAAACACCTGTATCAACTTTAATACATATAATTGAAATGGATAAATATATGGTGCTTGGTACTTATAACATTTATATTTATATAAATACAAATTAAATTATTTATTTAATATTAGAGGCCAATATTAAAATTAATATTGGCATCTCCTAATTGGATCAATATGTTACAAATGCTCTAAGTTATAGTAGCTATGCTAGACTACTATAACAAAGCTGGCTGTAAGGACTCTCAATGGCATCCACAAAGTGGTTTCTTGAATCGAGGGAACACAAAAATGTTACACAGCGCCATATCCTGGGAAACTGGTGCTTGGAAAGATCTTTCTTTTTTAGAGCGAAAAATTGACGAAAAACACAGGTCAACGTGTATTTTTTTCTTTTTTTGGGGTTTTCGAGGCGAAGACATTACACAGGTCAACATGTCAACATTTTTGTAACATTCATGGGAATACACTTTTTGCGTTTCATTTAGGTAGTTAGTAAAATACCTTTTCACAGAAATGGCCTGGCACGTCCCATTTTCAAATACCTACTTCTCCGTTATACCTTGAGGTCATTGAAATTATTTGTACCTGACTTTGGACTGTACAATGTAGACTATATAAAGAATATATATATATATATATATATATATATATATATATATATATATATATATATATTCTAGGAGCAATGGTTAGTTGCTTGACAGGGAGGGCACATGTTTCGTCTGTTGGTGGTTAGACTCATCAGGGTATTGAGATATCCTCTCTCGCTGAGAATAGAGAGTCCCCCTCCACAATTAAACTACCCATATTTTCGCCGACTTCTCGTCGGTTGGCTTATAAATAGAGTTTTTTGACTTATTTAGATGCGTCCAACGAGACAACAGTAGTCAGGAGTTATACACCCCCCACCGTTGGGTTCCAAATATCCCAGGAACATAAAAAACCTATCCTTTATATTTTAATTGTCAAAATGGAGATCAAGATAAAAGTTGGGCACTTCATGTGAGTTGTCACGTAACCTACAGCCGTACCTACTGACCATGTAAAGGATTACTATTTTTATATCACTAAAATCGAAGGGATTTCAACAAAGTCAAAATACAGTATCCAAATTTACCTTCTGCTCTTAAACCAGTCCTCATGAAAGAAAATGAAAGGATCCGTATGTGCCTATTGTGATATTGATAATGTAACGAATGAGCTTAATAGGGAACACACAGCTTCCGAGTGGAGTACTTTTATAGATTCCTATAGCCTAAAAACAATCTTGCTTCATAACAGAAAAAAACCATGTATTCTTTTAGCCTATTCAATGACAATAAAAGAAACCTGTAACAACTTAGCTTAAGAGATAGTGATATATGTGATGTGATAGTGGCTAGTGATATAGTGGTGACACAAAACTTAAACAAGGCATATTTATTTGACCTCAAATAAGAAAGCGTCTAGGTGATTTGTGTCCTCAAGAAAACTTAAATAAAAATGAATTCGCAGTTTGGAAGTGTTTTATAAGTGTAGTTAGAATTTCTCATTTAGATTTTTTCCAGATAATTTGGGTGCAGTAAGCAACGAACGAGGCGCGAGGTTTCACCAGGACATCAGGACGATAGAAACAATATACCAGGGACGCTGGAACACATCTACGTTGGGCGACTATTGCTGGTTTTTAAAGAGATGATGCTACAGAACACAAGAAGGAAATGTGAAAGTTTTTGTCGTCGTATGACATTTCACGTAATATATTTTTTATTCACATACTCCTCAGTAATGTCTTTGTATAGATTTAACATCTTTTACATTTTTATGTAGAAATCTAATAAATATTAGATTGTAAAAATATGTCGTTTCCTTTTTTCCCCACCTCCGACTCCTTGTAACAAAAAAAAGTACGAGTTATGAAAATAGGTGCACATATTCACTTATTTTCATCAATGTTAAATTTATGTTAACGTTTTTAAATGTTAGACATTGAAAAAACGGAATTCCCCATCATTATTTATAGTACTATTATGTCGGTAGACAGTTTAAATTCTAACTACTTTTCTTACAGTTAGATTAATTCGTTTAGTTCGTATTTGAAAAAGACACAGTTTTTGAAACAATTGTAATACATAGTTTTAAACCTAGTGGAAATTTAGATATAAATTTTACTTTGTTCGTCATAAATTATGTATTATAAAACTTTTCCGATAACGAAATCAGAACGGAACAAACCAGACAAACAAAAACAGAAATTTTTCGAGAAATTAAATTACCTAACATTTCTTGGACGTAATTCAAAATGCATCAGCTCCGTCTAGAATTTACAGGGAAAACAACTCCGGATAATGTTTTAAACGTACGTGAACGTTTCAAAGTTTTAAACTTGATGCAGCGCATCTGGCAAACACAAACAATTCGAACAGCTCATTTCCCCTGAAATAAAACTGAAGAAAATTCAGTATTCTAGGCAGAATGTTGTACTTTGGCAACGACTGACAAAGAACCAACAGTAGGATGGTTATTTTTTTGTTTATTCTCACCGAGAATACGGTTGCTTCTTTAAATAATTATACGAATGTATGTATGATATAGAAATTGAGTCCAGTTAATTCATTTTTATTATACAGACTTCTTTCTTTCTAAAGGTTTGGTATGTAAAAAACTTTTGTCTGCTAATTAGGAAGGAAAAAAAGAAATGCAACCTCTACTAATGTTATGTCATACAGTCAGGCAACTTCCGCCATGTTTTTCGGGCACTTTATGCGTGTATAAGCTGTGCAGATTATGTTTTCAATATAATTAACAAAAAAACATATTTAATTATTGATTCAATATCAATAGTACAGTTTTAATTGTTATGAACTTAATTAATAAAAATATATAATGTTATCAGTCAAAAAAGGAGCATAAAACTTTGTTACTATGGAATATGTCACAGCTATATGTGTAGTAAATCATTTTCGGAGGATTTATATTAGTTTATTAGGTTTCCAAAGCCTTGTCTTGAATATCCTAGAAAACTTATTAAATCAACGAAACAAAAACAAAACAAAGAATGCTAAATTTGGTTTGTGAGTTAAAAAATATGGACGAGGTGATAGTCGATTCCAACTAATTGATCATATTAGCAAATATACGTACATTTGTTCACTTAATTTCAAAGTATAAAGTGGTCTAACAACAGAACATCCTGACCCCATCAGTTGGGTAAAAAAAAATATGTAATCAGCTAATTTTAATCCATTTAATAGTTAATCTAAGAGCTTATGCTATAACCTCAAATGATAAATGTTTTTGTAGGTAAATGTAGCAAGTGCCTGTTTGGCTGAAAAATATAAATAAACTCATGGCGCAAGTTAATGAAAATAAAAAATAATAAATGAAAATTAAAATGTGCTCCAAACTTAATATAAAAATAAATATAATATAAAACGAATATGAATATAATTGTCATCCTAACCTTTCAACAAGTTCTGCTTTATTTCCATGTTGGGGACGGCCATGGCATTTTAATCATCAATGTAATCGAATACAATTATATGCTTCTATTGTGGGATGCACTAATAAAGCACCATCAATTAATTTTTATTTAGTTGCACTGATAATAAGGGTAATGACACTTGTTATCCAGCCATATTTATAAAAAATGCCCGAAACTTTCATATTAACGCCTCGTTGACATAGCAAACGCGCTTGCGCTCAACTAGTCCTGAAGAGGTCTATTATTTTGTGAAAGTATATAGGGAGTTCCTGTACAATGGAGGATTAACACTTGACTGAGCAACAAAGAGAGCATCATAATTGTTGCATACATAGGCGTAGACTTAGCAGTATCATCCCTTAAAACAATTGTTCCTACGAAACTAGTGTCAAAGTTTAATTATAGTCTGGCAAATTGGGGTTTTGTACATTTTTAAACCCATTACCGATGACGCACCGACAGTTCCCGAAAAAACCCGAGCGCGTGTGACCTCCCAACTTTAGGAAATATTAAAAGGAACGCCAATATCGGATCGGCTCGGGATAATTCGGAAGTTATACCGAAATTTTCTTTCGCGCCCTTTCCGAAAAGACGTTCGGAAAGAATCGGAGTCCCGAGTAAATAAAACAATTTATCGATCTTAGTCATTGTTCTATAGGTTTAACCTATATCTTTGACTGCATTTGTTGGTTTGCTAGTTATTTGAAAATATACTTGCATTAATTGTTATTTAGGCTTTCGATGCTGTTTTCGATGTTATACTCATGTATCTTTAAATAAAGATATGGAGGCTCAAAGGTAAGTTCAGAGTGAAAGATTGAAATTAAATTGGGGTTTCTTTTGTTTTTTGCATTCGTTTTTTTAAATTTTGTTTATATTATTCAATTCATCTAGGGAAAGATCATGTAGAAATTCGACTACCTATTTGGAAGTTAATCGTATATGAAAAGTCTTATAGTTTTACAGGATTATCTAATTTGTAGATGGTCGAACAGTACATTTGTGTGATCAGTTGGATGAACATCAACTAGTTAAATTAAGGACTACTATAAATAAGATGGTAAAGCAGTTTTCCATGGAATCAAAACAAACGTCTGAAGGAGTATGCAAAAAAAAATAGAAAAGCAAACCAACTATCCAAACAAAAAGTAAACAAAATGGTAAATTGTATTATAAATAAAACAAAATATTTAAAATATTTAGTGTTTTTCAGGATTTTGATACATTTAATCTATTGATTGAACATATTCATTTGATAGGGCATGTTTAAACATTGGTTAGAAATTTATTATAGGCACTGAACACTGATGATAAGCTGACAGTGGTTCCAGGATATGTTGTGGTGCATAGTGGTTTTCTAGTGGGTAGGCCTTAACAGGAGAGTTAAAAGGAAAGGAGCAAAAGAAGAGTTTAAGGCAGGTTTAAGAAAAAATATTGTTTAGATGCCTTCTCTTATTTGGGAATTCTCTGGCTGTCCATGCATTAAAGTTAGTTAGCAGCTGGATTTATTTATATTTGCAAATGTTATTAAAGTAAGAATCTAATGTGGTGATTTGTAAAACATGTAAAACGAAAAATCGCCATCCTTTAAAAAATACTGAAAACCTTAATTAGATTTTTTAGTGTGGTGTGGTGGTTTGAAGAATCGATATGATTTTAAAAGTATTGCATACAATTATAAAAACAAATATGTATATAATCTTGGGTTGTGATTGTTTTTATTCTGAATTGATTAAGTAGTTTACATATTATAATCTACTGTAGTATATTATTCATATTATCCTAATTGGGGAAATTTTTATTATGTATATTTAACAGTGTTTTTTTTATAGAAATAAACTTAGTGATTTAAACAGTATGTACCAGGTGTCCCATTAAGGATGGATCGCGGCCGTATCTTGAAAACTAAAAAAAATTGTACTAAAAATGATCATGAGAAATTCACCAAAAATATTTTTAAGCTTCTAAAACGACCGCAAGAGGGCGTGTCGAGCTAAACATTTTTAAAAATCTTTTTTTTTGTGTAGTTTCAAGTGTTAACCGAGTAAGAAAAATTCTCAGTTATAATTAGCAAACTGTCTCCGACAACTTTGTTTTATGACATTTTGTCGTAATTTCACGAATAGAGGGGCGGGGGGAGTTTTACCTATTGAGATAAAAAGTCGTCTAATGTCCGTTTGCCTTAACCGATTTTCCTCAATTTGGATTTATTTAAAAAGGCAATTACTGGGACAATCAGATAATCTGGGAGATAAATTATTTAGTTTATAAATGAAACCGCGAGATAGCGTTACATTCAACAATAGTTTTTTTGAAGTTTTGTTCAGTTTTTTCAAATGGAATGGTACAGCTTTTACTACATGGCAAGAAAGGTAATTTAAAGAGGAATCGTCCAGTGAAAACCAGAAATCGATATCTCTGACATGTCAAGAGATATTTCGATTTTTCTGAAAAAATTCAGTAAGTTTTAATTTTTACCGTAATATTAAATTAAAAATTGGTCTTAATATTTAGGTCGCAATCGCAACCGCAACAATTTTATTTGAAAAATAAAATTATCTATTCAGTATCAATCATCATAAATGTTCTAATCCTGACCTTGATAATATTTTCAAATTTAATTACATAAGCGGAAAAAATGCCTTTCCCCAATTGTTGCATTTTCTCTTTTGTGATGCTTAAATACTACTTGACAGAATATTGAAATCAGTCATTAATAAATATACCTACTCTTTCTTTTAAACTAAATGAATGGATGAAAGAAATTATGCGTTTTCGGGTTTCCAAATAAACGCATGTAATCCTTAGATATATTACACAAAGAGTGTAAGAAGGGAACCATGGAAACAAACAAAAACAGACAAATTAACTTGTCAGTTTTGAAATGCATTACATTTTCAACATTGCATTTATTGATTATTAATAATTATTATAATAATATCTAACAATGCCTTTTACGAATAACGAAGCCTATGACATGTTGGCGGTGTATTTCCAAAATTTTGAAAATGCATGTATTGCAGAGCGGCAATATGCAAGTTAATATCCCGAAAGAAGGCATTATTCGAAGAAGGTGTTGTGTGTCGACACGTCTAGCAAGACGCTTACGAGAAAAAGGAATTGTGCATCCAGATCCAGTTCGCACCAGGTTACGTTCGATTCGTAATGGAGATAATGTCGTAAATGTTCTGGCTTATGTTGAAACCAACCCCCATTTAAGTATCAGACCAATATCTGAAGAATTAGGTGTTAGCAAGACATCCCTTCATGATGGAGGCATTAACTTATATAATATGCACTACTGGACAGTTGCTAATCCACACTGGATGTTAGAAATCACCCACCAAAATAGATGGAGTGTGAACGTATGGTGTGGTGTTTTGGGAGACAAAATTATTGGTCCCTTTATGGTCCTTAATGATCCTTAATGGACATTTGAATAGTGAAACATATTTAAATTTTTTACAAAATGGACTGCAAGAACTAATGGAAGATGTTTCGTTGGAAACAAGAAGACAAATGTGGTAACAGCATGATGGATGCCCTGCCCACTACTCGCAGGTGGTTCGAAACTTCTTGGATGCTTCATTTCCGAATCATTGGATAGGACGGGGTAGTTTATTTTCGTGGCCGGCGCGCTCACCGTATTTGACAGTCCTCGATTTTTACTTGTGGGGAAGACTAAAAGACCTTGTTTTTTAGCACACGCGAGAACCACACGAGAAAACATGATCGAAAGAATTCAAAATTCAATAACCAGCATTTCAAGAGCGGAAATTAAAGCTGCCGTTTTTAGTACTCGTCGAAAAATAAATCTTTGCATTTCTAAGGATGGAAGGCATTTTGAACATTTAGAAAGGCGTTAAAGTTCAGATTCTGTTAATTATTAGACTGTTGTGCTGTTAATTATATTTGACTGTTGTTATTATTATTATCTTCGTTGTTGGCCCGTTGGTCTTTAAACACGCTCCAAATTAATATGGCACGAAGAATTTGGACCAGTCCTAAGCCTGGGTAAAGTGTGAAGGAAGGCAAACATTAGGTTAATATTTTTTTAACTTAATGCAGGTAGTAGTGAAATAATAACTGATTTTTTCAGAAAACTCGAAATATCTCTTGACATGTCAGAGATATCGATTTCGGGTTTTCACTGAATGATTCCTCTTTAAATTACCTTTCTAGCCATGTAATAAAAGCTGTACCATTCCATTTGAAAAAACTGAACAAAACTACAAAAAAGCTATTGTTGAATGTAACGCCACCTCGCGGTTATATTTATAAACTAAATAATTTATCTCCCAGATTATCTGATTGTCCCAGCAATTGCCTTTTAAATGAATCTAAATTGAGGAAAATCGGTTTAGGCAAACGGACATTAGACGACTTTTTATCTAAATAGGTAAAACTCCCCCCCACTTGTTTATTCGCGAAGTTACGACAAAATTTTTCAAGATACGGCCGCGATCGATCCTTAATGGGACACCTGGTATATATTTTGTTTTTCTAATTATGATTTATATTGTTTTTTTCGGTCAAAAAATTATTACAAAATTAGAAAATATCTTTTGTTTATTCAATATTTAACATTTTTCAATATTTTTGAAAGCCAATATTTATGTTCTATTTATGTACTTTATTAATATCAATACATACATCATGTAGCAAGCCATAAACTTCAATCTCTAAAATATTAAATACCGTCTTTTACACTTGCTTCTATTGGTTCGGTTGAAATTCCTAATTTTAATGAGGCGAAATGATAGATTAAATCCTTTGCGAACCGTTATTCTAAAAAAAAGCGCTAACTAAAGTTCGGTATAAATTCCGAGCCGACCAAATATTCAGGTTCCTTTCCTTTTAATTAAATTAGTAACCAACAATCTTTTTTTTGCAATAAAATTCAATAATTTTGACAGTATATACACAAATAAAATCTGTCGACAGTACTTATGGTACGTGAAAACATTTTTTATATAATGACGTCACAAACATGGCAGCCAATCATGACGCTTTCATAGTCACGTGGTTTTATTTAAAATTTTAATAATTTTAATTTATTTATAATTAATTGCAAACATTTTTTTAAATTTGTCCCATCGATTATCAATATTATTTATGATATGAAGTTTTAAAATAAAAAAAGGATAATTATTTTTTATTCAAAAACCCAAATATCTGGAAACGTTTAATATCAGAGCAGCGTCAAAATCCGTTGTCTGTGCTGCCGAACTTATAGAGCACTTCGTGTATTTTATGGTGCACATAATCGCCGAACCGAGTGATGTATTCACCGAATCATCAACAAATTCTGAACGCATTTCACGCTGTTCGCTGTTAAAACAAGAACAAGACAAAAACTGTGCATTCTGAAGAAAATATCGCCACTGTTACTGGCACTGTTGACGAAGAACCAAATCCTTCAGTTCGTTAATGGCGGCTTTACAAAAAAAAAGAATTTGAATGGTATTGATCTGGAGAAGATGTTCCAACAGGATGGCTCTACATGTCATACAGCCAACGCAACAGTCAGTATATTGAGGAAACTGTTCGGTAAGAAAATTAATTCGAGGAACGGACATGTTAATTGACCACCAAGGTCATGTGATTTAACGCCTTTAAATTTTTTCCTTTGGGGTTGTGTTTGGTCTATGCCTATAAAGCAGCAACTATTGACATCTTGAACGCCAACATAGCGCGGACAATAGCGGACATAACACCCCAATTGCTTGAAAAAGTCGTTGGAAAGTTGATTGACAGAATGCGTTTTGTCAGAAGTAGCCGCGGTAGACATTTGTCCGATTTTGTTTTAACATTAATGAAGCTACTGATTACTCTCTGTGGAAAGCTACAGAAAATATCAATAAAACACAAGAGAGCATACAACCAATCAGAAAACAGAATGGAACTTGGGCGAGAACAGATGCTGATAAGGCTGAAACTTTTGCAATACATCTAGCTAATGTTTTTAAGCCATTTCCAATGAAAACTTTAGGGAAAGAAGAGGAAGAAATAACTTCATACCTTGAAACACCATTCCAAATGACACTTCCCATTAAAATCATAAAAATTATTCAAGTTAAAGCTATGATTCACAGAAACCTCAACCCAAAGAAAAGTCCAGGATTTTACCTTATAACTGGGCAAGTCGTTAAACAATTACCGAAAAAAGCATTAGTTCTCCTTACACACATTTATAATGCAATACTTAGACTCGGCCATTTTCCATCACAGTGGAAAGTAGGACAATTTATATTGATTCCAAAACCTGTTAAACCGACGAAGGAAGCATCATCATATAGACCCATTACACATTTGCCTGTCTTATCAAAGCTTTTTGAGAAATTGTTCCTAAAGAGGCTGAAGCCAGTGCTTGATGAACTAAACATCATTCCAGATCACCAATTCGGATTTCGCGAAAGACACGCAACAATCGAACAAGTGCACAGGCTAATGAAAATTATTAATAACGCCTTTGAAGATAAAAAGTACTGCTCGGCTGAATTCTTGGATATTACACAAGCCTTCGATAGAGAGTGACATTCAGGCTTACTATGCAAACTTAAATTAAAAGTTCCTACACCATACTATCAGGTACTGTTATCATACTTGACGAACAGATACTTCGCTGTCAAATATAAAGGAGAAATAACAAACATATATCCGATAAAATCAGGAGTACCTCAAGGTAGTGTCTTGGGTCCCATATTTTTTCAAATCTTCACTACTGACCTACCAACTACGCCAAACACATCTATAGCCACCTTTGCAGATGATACCACAGTTATGGCAATAAGCAGGGTACCAAGATATGCATCTGAGAAGCTATAGGAAGCTCTTAATGGGATAGAAGAATGGATAAAAAAATGGCGTCTAAAAATCAATGAGGCAAAATCTCAGCAAGTCACTTTTACCTTAAGGAAGGAGTCATGCCCGAGTGTAACACTTAATGGACATCAACTCCCCCAGGCAGACTGTGCAAAATATCTTGAAATGAGACTTGACCGAAGACTAAACTGGAAACAACACATCTTTATAAAGAGGAAACAACTTAGCTTTAATTATCCAAATTCTACTGGTTAATAGGTAGAAAATCCAATTTATCGTTGGTTAGTAAGTTAACCATCTACAAAGTGATCCTCAAACCCGTATGTAGTTACTGTGGGGTACCGCGAGTGTATCCAACATAGAAATACTATAAAGATTCCAGTCCAAACCCCTGAAAATAATTACTGATGCTCCTTGGTTCGTGACAAATCAAACTTTATACCGTGATCTAAAAATAAAGCCTGTGCTAGAAGAAGCCAAGTGCGAGAGTGCGAAGCTTGCTGTCAGCCTCCTGGATAATAGCCAAAAGCCGAAGACACTGAAACGCTGTGATCCTTTAGAAATAAGCTATAGAATTTAAAATATAATTAAGAGATTCCATTATTCTAGTTATAAAGAACCTAAGTTCCTGTATATGTTAGGCCTTTAATGTAAGCGCCATAACCTCTGATGCTTGGCAATTCTTTGCCTTACCCTTAATGTTGTAACAGTTGCTTATTACCTTTGGGTAGATTGCAAATATATGGGAGATTAAAAGAAAACATTAATGCCAGTGAATGTTCTCACATAATAGTATCAAGGCGTCTTAGTTGGTTGTTGTTTTATTTGAATTTAAAGTTCGGACGTACTAAAAAAACACCCTATATAAGTATTTAATAGAAGTATTAATCACACTTATTTCATTGAATCTAGCCAGGTATCTACCGACGAGTGACATAATAACCATCTCTAAATTAGAAAAGACCCCACGAAGACGCACATCTCGATGACCTTTTTAAGAAATAAACTCCCACTTTTTTGCACACGTTTATTTTTATGTAGCCAGTAGTTTTATTTTAATTGGATTTTGACAAAATGTAAAAATTAATGAACGCATCTGAATACAACTTTTTAAAAAACCGCTTCCAGCTCGTAACGAAATTAATATATAAAGCGCGCGATTCAAAAGGACCGGCCGGAAATCCTGTAACGAATAGCTGTCGTAAAATATGCGGACAACGTAGCACCTCGGTTGCGTCCATCAGCCTGAAATTTTAGAATTATCATATGAATTGAAGCTGATCACTGAACGCAATGGGCGATATCGCAAAACGTTATTCCGTACGCATGAAAATAGTAAATCTCGATGACAGGTTCGGGGTTTTTTTTGTCGGAATCCAACAATGCCGATGTGACTCTCATTAGATTTTTTTCATGCGAGTGTTTGTTTATGATGCGACTTCAGTATTACACAAAACTAACAATGTAAATGTCTAAAAACACCCATTTTACAACACCTATTACGAGTGTCCTTTTAAAAGTTTTCTATCTGACACAGAAATAGCGCAACTATGGTCAAGTGCATGGATGTAGTTGCTCGTTTGTCGTGGTCGAACAGAGGAAAAAAGTTTTAACTCAACTAGTATGGTGACTTCTTTAGCTTCTTAAGGTATAATGGGTCATAGGTGATCCATCAATATTATATATTTATAAAAAAAATATATTCAAAAGCGTTTGTGTTTTATATTTTTTTCGAATTGTTTAGATATATATATATTCATTTTAAAGAACTGTAAAAATACAAAAATTAAAATATTTTACTCTCCAGTGTTGAAATATTTTTTAACGTTTGTTAAACATTTTAATAACGACCATTATAAATATTATGAACGTAAAAAAATGTAAAAACATGAAATAACTTCCTCAAGACAATCTTTTGGCTATCTGCAATAAAAGAAAATACAATAAATAAATCTAAATTAAATATTTGTACCTTCTGTTTTTATTGAACTTGTAGTCTCCGCAATTCAAAAAAAAAGGTAAAGGTAAAGTGTTAGAGGCGTAGAGGGTTAGAGGCGCACAGCGCATCAGGCATCAGCAACTAGGATATTTAGGGACTGGACCTGCAGCTTAACGTGGGTTCCAAACCACGTTCATCAGCTTCCGACGAACCCAGGCCAGCACCCATCTCGGGCTATAAACCCTTGGTTATGTGCCTACCCATAAGTCTATCAGGAAACCTACCGACTGGCGAATGACCAACGTAGAACACTTCTCAGAAGGCATCCGGCTTTACCCAGCCTTTAACTGGCGTGACTGAGGGGTAATTCGTAGTCGGATTTTACACTCTTACCTAGAAACAATCACAAACATTTAGGAAGTAAACAGACAGAAGAAATAAAGAAAAACAACCATCCGCGCGCTGGAATCGAACCAACTACCGCTCCAGTGCGGTTTCAGCACAGCAGCGGCAGGCCGCTTTTCTTACCGTCCGCCACAACGCGACCAGCTGCAACGCAGCAACTGCAATGTAGCAACGCCTTCTTTTTTTGTCCATGGGAATAATGTCCCCTGAAGCTTCCGTAGTTAAGCCAATATGACATTTGATCAATGTCCGAAGATCTGTTGGAACTCTTTATATTGTGACCATGTGTTTTAAATGGTCCATTATGACATCTCCTCCAACAGAGATAATAAATGCTCGACGTTCCGTAAATGCACTATTTGCGCTCTTATAGATAACACTTGCATTAACGCCCATTATATTGGCCATCGCATAAAATAAAGTCAAGGGCCATCGTCTATTTCTACCACCTACATATTAACAGGCACATTTTTGGTCCAAACTACCTACCCCACCTTTTGTTGAAATGTAGAAATCGATAAATTCAGGAAGACATCTTTCATTTTGAATAATTGTATCTGTATGATGAAATGAAGATAACATTATAACATATTTGCCTTCTTAGGTACGTAAGACAAAATGGTGAAATCTTTTGTAAAGCCAAATATTGTTGATGAAACTAGACGATCTAGGGTAGGTAAAAATTCACTTGGTATTTCTCTTTTATTTTTACGCAGCGTTCCTGTATATGTCAAACCGATTTTTTTAGTTCTGTTGCAAGTTCTACTGACGAAAATTAGTTATCGCCGGTAACGTTACGGTTACTGTTTATAATTGGTTGAACAAGTTGTAAGACATTCAAAGTTGGAACTGCTAATTTTCTTGGATTAGGAGATGTGTCTTTACCGAAATGTATAAATGCATTTAGTAAATAATATGTCTTTGCATTACAGAGACACAATATTTGTAATCCATATTTATTGGATTTATTGGGCATATACATCTTGTATTGGTCATTTACATATATCTACATTTTCACCTAAATCCAACAAGCATCTCATCAACGGTCATGTACTCACCACAAGCATAATTTGACTGGAAATTTATAATCATGAGGTTGAACAATTCTGATATAGGAATAAGTTTATCACAATTGCTTATTCTTTCTTTTCTTGCACTATTGTCATCAAATCTCAATATTGAACACAAAAAACAAAATCATTTTAAAGTCATAGTAACACGAAATATATCACGCCCCGTTAAATTCGTAGCTCACAGCGAACTTACATCTTGGTTATTGGATCTGAATGCGCCAGAGAAAACAAGAAAACCTATAAAAGCTTTCAGCTGAGTTTTTTCGATGCGATTCGTAAATTGACATGATAAGAATAAGAAGTTGCCCATTCAGTTCGTTTGCATATTGAACAATGATGTCCAACATATGATCATCAAACAAAAAATTCCATGCATGGTTTGTCCCTATATGCCTCACCAATTACATCTGGAATCTTAGACCTAATTGTGTTTTCAGCTCGAGTTTTGCTACTAGCGGGGGGGTATTTTGGTTCACTTGTATTTATTCTGCTTAAAAAAGTATGGCTTATTTTTATCTATATTCCCTTCATCTGTATCGATTTCAGTTTCCTTATGGTCCTCTTCAATACTGTTTTAATCGCTCTCTTCCTCAGTATCCGTCCCTTCTATTTCAGAATCACTCTCATGACTACTGAATTCGCTTTCACCAAACTTATATTCACTACTATAAGCGTTTTCAGCCTCCCGCAAAAGTTCTGCATAAGTTAAGGGCTTGTCTTTGTCCGCCCTGTAAAAATATTTAAAACAACATATAAGGTATCATAGGTCAGATTTGACTGGAAGCCTGCACAGTTCACAAACGAGAAGTCCTTTACGCAAAGTGCAACCAGTGACTGAATGTAACGGTCAAATCAGAAGAATTCATAGAACACCAATGATGACGCCATATATCCGGCGGATTGCCGGACGTATGTAAATTGGTCTGGGTAACTACCAACCCATCATATCAGTTAAGGGTTAAAGAATTGTTCCTTTGTTTCCGTCAGTTAAAAAAAGAGTTTCTGAATTTAAACGTGTTGAAAATGAATACTCGATACCGCCAAAAAACTTTACCACTGACAAAATCGTCACAAAATTCACAATTTCCTATTAAGGGCCGGTTCTACAATGCAAGAATATACCGGTATAAGATATACAAGGAATAAAATTTAAAACGCCCGTAGCCCACTCGTTCTGTAGATCGGACGTAACGGGGGTTTATTACAAGCATAACTTATACCTGTTATATTCTTGCATTGTAGAACCAGCCCTAAGGGCGTATCGGAGGTATAAGTACAGAAAATGAATATTAATAAAACTGTACAAAATTGGTTCCAAATAATTTGAGTTACATAATCTGAAAATATGGAACGCTTGATAGCTTTTCTTTGTATATCCCTAAAGTATTTAACATATTATATTAGTAAATCTCCAAAAGATCGCGTATAAAATTATGATAAATTTAAATTGCAATAACTTTTGAACGGCTTAGTTTATCGATTTGAAATTTTCACAATCGCTTGAAGATTGAAAAAAGCATGTTCTGTCACATTTTTAGTGTTTGTCAATGTCAATGTTTTGTAGAATTTTGACATACATTCGAAACATCCTTTAAGTTTCAAATATGTTTCATTAATAACACATGTCAACAAAATTTTAAAAAAATTGGAGCCCCCGAGACTTAAACATTTTAAAGACTTAAACAAAAAAATTTGTGCAAAATGCAAAATACGATTTAACTTGAAAATCAAAGACCATGAATTCCAAACAATATTTACAAAATGTGTAGTAAACATTTAAGCTAATGGACGAATGATAAAAGAAGTAAATTGAAGTTTGGTGTGCCTATGATTTGGAAGGAACCAAAACATTACTACGATGACTGTCAAGGTACATGGCTACAAGGTACGATATGGTATCTGCTAAAAGACATGTTTCTCATTCAGAAGACGTCCCTGTTTCAACTTTTCGTGGCCTGTCTGATCTTTCAAATACAGAATGTAGTACACTCGAAGATAGAAGAAGCTTATACTAGCGAAGAAAGTGATAATTTTGAAGTAGCGTTACCAAAACCCCTACTTATTATTCAAGGCGCTTTAAGTGACATTATCAGAGACCTCGACCTTTCAAAAGAACGATGAGAACTGCTGGCATCCAGACTCAAAGAGAGGAATTTACTATCTCCAGGTACAAAAAATGTTATCGTTCTTGAGAAAAAGAACTGCTTCCTTTTTTTGCTCAGAAAATAATCTTGTTTTTTGTAATGATGTCGGTGGTCTTTTATCTAAAATAGGTTCCTTGAACTACTAGCCAAATGAATGGAGACTATTTATAAACAGTTCCAAGCGGAGTTTGAAATGTTGAACTGCTCATTCCACTGAATTAAAAGAAAAGTATGAAACCATAAACTTTTTATTGGATCAACAATGCGGCTTCACGAAATTTCCATGTTTTCTCTGATTATGGGATAGCAGAACTAAAACCGAGCATTGGATTAAAACAAAAAGACTTGACAGTTGGAGAACAAAATATAAATACAGCGTTACTAGAGAGAAAATAATTTTGTCTACATTGCACTTAAAATTGGGACTAATGAAATTTCCTGGTTTGAGCAAGGATAAACTTAAGGCTGGCATTTTCGAGTTTTCTTTCTTTCATCAATGTTGTAAAAAAATTCCTAAAGAATTATAAGCCCGAAAATTATTACGAATTAGAGCAAAGCATGCTGGAAAATGTCAGTACTCTTGGATTTAACATCAAAGCAACAAAGTTCACCACCTACACAATCATTTGGACAAATTTCCGGACAACCTTGGCTCTTACAAGGAGGAACAAGGAGAGCGATTTCATCAGAACCTAAAAAATATGGAAGAATAGTACCAGAGTCGATTGAATGAACCCATCATGGCCGATTACTGCTGGAGTATCGAGCGTGAGTGTCTGAAAGGAATGCACTGGAGGAAATCACAAAAAAAGAAGCTTTCACTAAGTTCAATGTTGTAACAAAAGGTAAAAAATATGAAATAATCCTATTTTTTCGACATCTATCAAATCTCGAAAACTACACATGCATTTTAAAAACATATGTATCGTTAGAACCAGTTTCAGTGTTTCCAGCACTAAATATACTCTAGATCTGTGTAAAAATAAATGATATTTAAAGGTTTAACTTGTTATAATTGTAAATGTAAATTCCATGTTCGTAATTCATGTAAATTCCATGTTCGTAATTCCTAAGAAATCAATCAAAAATATTTTTGCCGAAAAGTTAATATCAATGCGTACTCACTACCAAAAGTTTGTCAATTTTTTTTCATATTATTTGTCATTATTAATTTAATTCTGGATTATAAATTAAATTTGTTCTACCTTTTCTAATTATACATTATTTTCTAGCATGATCTTTATTAATTTTCCTTTTCTATGTTCTGTATAGCAAATATATTCACGATTTTATGATTCTTAGTACTTTGGTTCTGATTATACCTCTGATACAAACTTATATAATCACTGACTGATCGCGAGCTTGCTGATATTGCCAACATCTGGATATTACCAACATCTAGACTCGATAGATCCATTTTACACATTGTTTTTGTTATGAAAAAGCTTTCCACTCTATTGGTATCGTATTGGTTAACAGTCAACTAAAGGTGCATTGGAATGAACATTTCTCAAGGATATTTAGACATGCTTAAACCCAATTCTGCTGGATTTTTTGGCTTTTTATAACAATAGATAAAACATACATTCAGGATTACATACCATTTACAAAATAATATTTAAAAAAACTGTACAAAAATGCTGTATCTAAAAGATACCTATAAAAAGACGAAAAAGACAAATCATTCAAAACACTAACATATTTTGGAAAATCGGATAAGAAAATTGAACAGTTCTTATATAAAAACAATGTTAAAGTAGCTTTTAAAACAGACAATAGTTCAGGAAAATTAACGAAAATTTCAAAGCAAAATTAAGCAAAAAGATAAAACTGGGGTATATCACCTACGTTCAAAAGTTGACGTTCAGAACGATACATAGGACAAGCTGAAAAATACTTGATAAAATGAATAAAAGAACAAGAAAGAAATTTTCTTAATCAAAAACATAATACCCATTATGCTCCACATAGGTTAAATGAAAATCATTGTTTGAATAGTGATTTGATGGTCAAAATAAGGGTAAAAAATTGAGCCACCTTGAAAGTTTGGAAATAAACCGATTAGAAGATATTAAAACTTTTCTCAATAACTGCATCTCCTCAGAATCTGTACAGGCAATAAATAGTCTTTCCACCAATAGTATTCCTATCAAACCACCACCAATAGTATTCCTAACTCACAATGAAGCCACTGCCCAGAAGAGGTTTGCGCGTTAGCAGGTCACTAGCTATGCTATTTGGGCTCTCTTTCCCCGTGGTACTCATGTTAGATTAGCTTCCTAATCAAAGGATATAGGATGGGGTATTTGAACATCCATTCTATGGATGTGTGTTATAAAAAGTCACACACCCTAGCTAAATGAACTCAGTGAAATTATTGTAATTTACATATTAAAAAAATTATTCAGTTATTGCAACTCGACGTAAATTTAGGTGAATATACCTTAATTTTTCCGCACCCCATAAAACAACCATATATTATTTATTTAAGCACTTTCAAGAATTCAAAACACTTGGGGATAAGCCCCACCTCAGAATAGTCGCCAGAAATGTCGATTCGATAACATGGTGCACAAGTGGGAATTTCTCCACGCAGGTTACGCCAAATTTTACACTTAACACTAGATATATTGAGAAAAGTTATGGAAATGTCTTAAAAAGGGTACAAAGTTGCATTATTGCTAATGGCCCACATGGACATAATTTACAAAAATTAATTAACACAAAATTTAAATACGAATTAAACATATTATAGAAAAAAATCTGTCTTGTAAAATAAAGTTTTGGGGTTAGAGGCGCATCAGCAACTGAGAAGGCTATTTAGCGACTGGACCTACAGCTTAACGTGGGTTCCGAACCACAGTCGTCACCCCCCCTCGGGCTATCAACCCTTGGTTTTGTGCTTAACCGAAAGTATCTCGAGAAGCCTACTGACTGGCGAGTGACCAACGTAGATAACCTCTCAGAAGGCATCCGGCCTTACCCAGCTGCGAACTGGCGTGACTGAGGGGTGTTTCCTTATCAGATTTTACACTCTTACCTAGAAACGTTCACAAGAATTTTAGAAAAACTTTTTTGCCTAGTACGGGATTCAAACCCGTTCCACATTAACTGCCGTATCGTAAGACTGACACTTTAGACACCACAGATAATGTGCCTCCAATCTGTATTGTTTCTTATAAAAGTTTAAAATAATTTAAATGGTAGCGTGATATTATAATAAAGTGAAAATTAGGCCAGAAAAGTATGTTATTAAACTTTTGAGATAAATTTCATCAACTAAAAAACAACACAATCCGAAAGTCTTTATAAATTAAATACTAAATTAATTTAAAAACATTATTCATATATATGGAAATAATTTTCTTCCTACGAGAATAAAGGATAACAAAACGGAAACAATAATAATTCAGTTAGACATAGTCGAGGATAAATGTTTCAAGCTAAAATATTTTCTTATCTCAAGTTTTCCTACTTTCCTCCATTCGTAACATCATATGCAAAATATTTCATCCGACTTCATTAAACTTTAGAACATACATACGTAGAGAACTTAGCGAACATATGACATCTCGCAGTTATTTTTTAGAACATCTGTCAAACAATACTTCAGGCACATAGATCAACCGACAACAACTTGTAACGTATTCTCCTTTTTTTATGTAAAAGCTAAAGTAGGCAGTTTTTGTTTGAGAATAGATGGTTTTTTGGTGTATTGTATAAAAAACAAATATGTTCTACGGTTCATAAAATAATATCATCGCTATTCAACGTATTATTTTTCATATAAACTTTGAAAAAAGCTTCTACTTTACGCTACATTTATAACAATATTACATTTTCCGGCGGTACGTAGTTTTAGTCGACAAAAAAATAGAAAAATACAATATTTTATGTTAAAGAGCATTCGTGCCTTTTCATGATAAAAAAATTATGATATAATCATTCTTCTTAACCTTCATGTTAGAGACATACACATACCAGGTATGTAAATATGAAACCGGAATGTTTGTATAGAAAATTCACGTTTATTGTAATAAAATAATAAAAAATATTTTATTCGAAGTATTGTCCATCGCTAACTATACATTTTTCCCACATGTCTGACAACTTGTGGATGCCACGCCAAAAAAAACTGCTGCTCTTTTGAGGCAAACCAATCATCGAGTCATTTTCGTACAATTAAGTAAGAAGTGAAGCTCTGTTCAGAAGGTGCGTGTCTCATCGATGCAAATAAGTAGTAATCGGACGGAGCCAAGTTTAGTGAGTAAGCCGCATCTGAAAGTATTTCCCAACTAAACGCCTCAATCGTTTCGTTGATTAGTTTTGCTGTGTATGATGGTGTATTATTATGAAGCAAAATAACTTTGTCTTGCCTTTTTGATATTCTGGTCGATTTTCACGCAAATCTTGATTAAATCGATCATTTGTTGCCAGTAGTGTTTAGTATTAACGATTTCGATGAGTTTTAGCAGTTCATAATAGATCGCACCCTTCTGATACCACCAAACACAGAGCATTGTCTTCCGTCCATAGCGATTTGGCCTTGCAGTCGATGTAGATGGTTTGCCTGTAGTTACCCATGTTCTTTAACGCTTAGGATTCTCATAATATATCCCCTTTTCATCGCCAGTCACAATTCGATGGAGCAATGACTCTCTTTTGTATCTGGCGAGCAGTATTTCGCGGTTTTTCGGTTTTCCTGCTGTCTTTCAATCAGTTCATGTGGAACCCATTTTCCCATCTTCAGGATCTTTCCCACGTGTTTCAATCGTATAGAGACGACTTCTCTTGTCACATTTAATTGATCAGCAAATTATTGTTGCGTTTAAGTGTCAACATCATCCAACAATGCTTGCAATTCGCCTTCTTCAAACTTTTCGGAGGTCTTCCACATTCTTCGTTTCTTTGAATTTTGTCAAAGAATTGTCACTTTTGAATTTTTAAGCTGCGTAAGCATCGTAAGTTTCGATAAGCATGCGATGCGATTCTGTAGCAGTTTTTTTCAAATGGTAACAGAAATTCATTTCTGTCCGCAAATCGTAGTTTTCAGGCACAAAATCCGATATGTTCAACGTTATTACAAACTATGCTGTTATATGAAACTTATATTGTTGTGAATTGAAAATCTTGAAATGGCGCCAATGACGCGGTTTGATGGTAACTACATGGACTGCTATGCCCAACTATGGGCAAAATCCGGTTTTATATTTACAGACCTGATATGTCCAAAAGTTTAGAATATTTAAACATTTAATTTTGTATTGATATTAAGTTATTATTTTACTCGTTTGCGTAATCATTTATTACGTTTACGTAAACATTTTATTACAACTCTTACTGGTACCAAATAAAATTCGACGCCAAATAACCAATGTGCCTAAAATTAATTTATTATTTTAGAGTCAAAAAGTTACAATGTACCAATTACCTTCCAACAAAAAAAACTTTCAATAACACTAATAAGCAGTAGTTGCTCCATGGGTCTGAATGCATGCCTGTAGGCGATTTGGCATGCTGTTGATTAAATTACCAATTTGGATTTGGGGAAATTTCTCCCATTCTTTAGCAACTCTGGCTTTAGTATATATCTCAGATTTCCGAAAGCAGAGCTTAGCGTACTAAAAATACCTCAAAACATGCCAAAAACAAACCTGTTTACACCGTCCGCTTTGCTATATATTATGCAATCACACACAGAAAACACGTAACACCAGAACAAACCAGATACAAAAATTTTCATCATAAATATCCACACTGAAAGAACAAAAGAATCATCCTGTGTATAGGAAATATGCTTCCCAGACAATTTATATTCTAAAAAATGAATTTCCAGATACCTATTAAAAGGAGATTTATGAAGATGACGGAACGTGAATCCAAAAAGTATATAAGATTACAATATTCGGACCTCAAAAGAGCGTGTTTTTTGGATAATTCGATATCTTCTTTGACATCGTAAACAACTGCCGGTACAAAGCGCTCCGGAACAAGGGCCTTTAATGTAAACACGATTTGCGTTGGCATTCTCTATCCTGAGTAAGTATGTACACACAAGATAGCTGGCTTATATATTGTAGTTAAATTACAACTACATGCACAGCCATATTCGCTAATTCAGTGTTCAAGCTAATTTAACTGGGTCACTGAATCTTTTATCAAGTGAATAAAGAAGTTAGTGGCACTTTGAATATTATTTGGTTGTTCTATAAGTCCCCCATTTTTTTATTAAAAAGTTTTTTTGAATAAAGCAATAATTAAAACATCAAATTAATCAATGGTGTCTCCATCATTGTTCACGATCTCCTCCATCCGCTCGATGAATTTATTGATGCCGTTTCGCCAGAAATCATCTTGCCTGGACTCAAAGAAGTTGATAGGCTGGTTTCTGGAGAGTATAGCAGATACGGAAGAACCTCCCATTCGAGATTATTCAAGGTCTCCTTGACCACATTCAGGCCTACTTTGGGTTTTTCGTGGAACAAGATGACTTGACCTTGTCGATCGGGTCGTTTCAATTGAATAATTTCCTACCGTCACCCACTCCTTTCTGCTTCATATTGACGTAAAGGCACCATACCTCATCTCCCTTGACAACTCTGTAAAAGAATCGTTGCTTGTGGGCGCGTATAACTTGATATGGGGTAAGATTTTGAACAGCTTGATTACGGCAATTTTCCTTGTTATCGTAGGTTAGTTTCTTCCTTTCCCTCTCGTTCCTTATCTCTTTCTCTCTCCCTCTCTATTCCCCTCTCTCCCTTCCAGTCAACATCAACCTAGAAGAGATTTACCATTAAACACCAAATCATTTTTTTAAGCTTCTCGACGCGCCTCTCGCTAACCATGTTGGCATCACCAGAAGACGATTCAATCTGGATGAATTGAGGAAGATCTCCTGATGAACAGGGAAACGCGCGTCGAGAAATTTAAATAAGTGGTTTGGTGTTTAGTGGTGAAGCTCTTTGAGTTTAGTGTTTCGCATCGAAGGTTTCTATAGAAGAACTGTTGAAAGACGGCCTTGACCTGGATCTTTAAATATTTTCACTAATACAAATTCTCATGCGTTTAAATCTGGTGGTTTTGCTGGCCCAGACCTGAACATGACTTGATAGAGAAACAGCTGTTTTCTGATCTATATCGATATCCTAGCGATGTGAGCACTTGCCACATTTTGCTGAACATTTTGCTACATGCACAGCCATATTCACTTATTCAGTAAATATGGTTCATCATTAACAAAAGGAAAGTTGGTTAATTGCCGCATAGCCGCATAGCAGTAATTGGATCTTCCTTGGTATAATTAAAAAATTAAAGACCAATAATAGCAAAAGATGATTATGCACACAAACCTTTGTGAACCTTGTACTGTTTAAAGCCGGCTCCATATTATCTGGCAAGCATCACATGACCAACATGTGGATGACGAAGTTAGAACTTATAAAAACGCTGTTGAAGGTTGGCACTTCCGTTGACCACTCTCATGTTCCAAGCTCGCCATTCACACATTGGCCACACCATGTGCTATCTTTTCAACGTATCGAGACAGTTTGTGCTTTGTTTTATCAGTATGCTTTCAGTGATGTTGACGTTCACTTCTTGTGAACTGATTATGTAACAAGTGTACGAGATTTGCTATTTATGTATCCGAAATAATAATTTTACTATTTATCATTGAAAATGGTTTTATTGTTTTTCAAAATATTCTCCGCGATGATCGATACACTTTCGTTCTGGCGTCGAAAATCGTTGACCACGTAGATTATTCTTCACGGACGGGAACAAAAAGAAATCATTGGGCGCAAAATCTGGACTGTACGGCGGATGACCCATCAATTTGATGTTTTGACCGGTTAAATATTGAGTTTTTCGATCCGACGTATAAAAGGCCACATTGTCACGGTTAAAAATGACCCTGCATAGCTGGTTGTTTTTTCTTATTTCTCACAAACAAATGGTTGTGTACCATTCAAAATTCACCGTTATACGCTTCTCAAGTAGTACTGTAGCCACATGCCCATTTCTCCTAAAAAAACAGGCGATCATTTGCTTCGAAGTGCTTCTTGCGCGAACAACTTTTGTTGGGTTTGGCTCATTGTATGGGTCGATCCATACAGTCGTCTACTGGTTACTTTCGGGCTCATACGCATAGATTCAAGATTCATTATCGGTGCAGATATTATATACAGCTTTTGACGCACAATGATTGTGTTTTTGAGCATTTCTTTACACCACCATGCGAGCCTTTTTTTGAGCGATTGCCAAATTATACAGAATCCAACATGCACAAATCTTTTTCACGGCTAAATGTTCATATAAAATATTGTATATTCTTGTCATATTAATGCCCAGAGATGCCTCAACCTCATGGTATGTCACATGACGACCTTGCTTTATCAGTTCGCGTACAGTATCCCTGTTATCTGGCACAACAACCGATTTTGGATAAACTTCTTTAAATTCACCTGTGAGCAAACGACAGTCACCCTTGAATTTACTAAACTAGTATTATACAGTGGTTTTAGATGGAAGTGAGTTGATGGATGCACTGTTGTTGAGATAATCCACGTCGAAAGTCGAAAATGTTCTGAATACGTATACAGTCAAACTGTACGATGTATATGTCAGATAGCGCCCAGTAATACCATTGTTACCAATTTCGCAGCCAATATGTGGACGTCCCTTTGTGATGTGTGAAAAAACAGCCAATGTTGAATCAAACGTTGCCTTGTCCATAAGGGCCAATCTGTGAAGTGTTCCTTCCGCAATTTATGGAAACTTTCAACAAACCAATATCGGAAATTCTGTTTATTCAAAAAACCCTAAAGAAGAAAATGCCAGGAATATATTCACAAATTGTGAATAAGACTTTGACAACAAAAATCCAATGAGTAACGTGATTTTGATTTTTCAGTGGGAAGCATCACCTGGAGTTTGTAGGAGAGGAATAATATTTTAGCGTATTGGGCATATTCTCTAGAACTAATCCTTTCAATTTCCATTTTCATTCCTGCAACATCACCGAGTTGATAGCCACCTCGCATCTCTTGAGAATGTCGGAAAAGCCTTAATGATTAATTTTCATCAAAATCGCTTGTTTTTTTCGATCTGGGCTTTGACAGTTGCCGAAAAGGCCTGATAGTTGCCTGAAAGAGAGGTAGATTACCCCGAAGATTAAATATTTTCATAAATAAATATCAAAAGTGGTCAAAATATGCCGAAAATTAAGTTGGTTATCTAATATAGTAGATTACTGCGAAGATTAAGTATTTTCGTAAATAAATGTCAAAGTTGGTCAAAATGGGCCGAAAATTAAATTGATGATCTAATATAGTATCTTCTTTCTTCTTCTTCTTCTAGGCATCTTTGGTCCATTTCTGGATATGGGCCGCTCTCATAAGTTTCCAGTTGTCTCTGTTTTGTGCTTGCCTGGACCATACTAAGCGCGCTGTTTTCTTGATGTCATCGGTCCAGAGCATGGGAAAACGCCCTAGTGATTTTAAGCTGATATATGGTCTCCGTCTTAGGATATTTTGGAAGCAACTTTCCTCCTGGTATCTAACACTATGTCCTGCATAATTCCATCTTTGCTCTGCGATTGCTCCGATACATCCCTCACTTTTGTAACTGCCCTTGCTCATTTTGCTTTGACAAAATTTCCGACAAATAATTATATTTATTTTTTTAGATGCACTTGTTTAAAGTAATCAATTAAGCTACTAAACCAAAGTTAATTAAAAACTAAAACTTCCATCAGTTACTTTTCTTAAAATACATGAAATAGGAATTTCTAAATTTATTTCGTACATCTTATCCAGAAAGAGCCCTGTGTTGTCGTTTTCATTAATCCCAATTGTCGGAAAGTCCATTAAAAATTAAAAACTTTCGTATTTAAACGCGGGTTATGTTTCTTTTATTTTCTTTTCCTGCGATTCCGACAAACTGGCTACGGCCAACGTTGCGGTGAGACGGTCGCCGGTCTTGTCTCAAACTTTCTAGACGCTCGTCATCTGACGACGCCTGTTTCCGAATTAAGAATATTTTATGCGGTCCTGATTTTAACTCTGTTAAAATGACATTAAGTTATGGTCCAGAAAGTTTTTGGTTTTTGAAATGCGACAATAAAAACGATAGAATGAAGATGACATGTTTTAAATACAGTTCTAAAAATATTTTCTGTTCGTGATTGTAAATATAGTTACGGAGAAGTTTGGAGCGGCGTATCAGTCCGGTTACCAGAATTTTTTAAATTCTGGCTCTGGTTTAGAATCGACTACTCATGGTCAAATCCAGAAGTGGATCGTTAAAGCTTAACAACTGTTAGTGATGTGAAGAAATAATAGGTACACTGTTAATATTATATGGAGTTTCGTAGTCGCTGTTGCCGCGTTTCTAACCGATAGGAAATAACAGTCGGGGTCGTAGTTTTGTCGTTGTTTGTTGTTGCCGTGTTTAGCAATCTTAGAAAATAATAACAGTGTGGAATTAGCGGTCGACATTGAGCAGCGTTATTAATAAAGTTGAGTGAGTCGCTGTTTCGAGAAGAATATTAAGAATAAATGTAGTTTTATATTATTAATAAACACCTTGTTTTAATAAAACTTTTGGACATTTACATATAATATAGAAGTTATTTGCGTATTTAGTTACTGACATGTAAAAATTTAAACTTCTAAACAACCAATTGAGGCAGAGTAATAAGGATTATTCCCGCATACTCCATTGCCAACCTTTAAACTATAAAATGACTAAACAACATTAGATACGAGCAACTACGCAAATGCCTGCACATTTCACATTTATACATTAATAGCTTAATGGTCGACTTAAAAATTATTTGTACTAGGACAATCTTCAAAATAAAATTTATATCATTATAATACCTACTAATTATTTTAGTTGTAATTTACGTTAGTAATGTGTACTAGATTATTTAGATGTATTCAAAGTAAGTTAAACTAAAAGTAAATATAGGAAATAGGAATATTAAAAAATCGCAATAAAATTACATTTTTGTAATATATGTTCACTGATTATCAGAATCTTGCATTTAAAACACAATTATTACTAAAAATGGCTATATCTATTATCTAACGATTTCTGTATTGTAGCTTTATACCTACTCCTTTTTCATATAATAAATCTGTACTGAGCTCGTATTGCACGATTGTATTTTGTATTTTAAATTTATTTTCACAATTTATAGAAACCAAAACCAAACCTAAAGCTGATATTTTAGTAATTATTGTTATATGGTATATAGCGCGTAAATATAGTTGTAAAATATCTGCTACAAGAGCAGTTAACATAATTGAAATGTGACAATATTTTTAAAATAGCAAAAATAGCAGTAACATTTTATTTTTTGACAGTTATTTTAAAATAACAGTAATAATTCCAACTGTTACATAAAAATAACAATGTTGTCCATCTGTAGTAAAATGTATTGCAGAATAAAAAAAATGCAACACCCAATTTTCATATACAATAATATGCACACTTTTGCTTGTTTACTTCATGTTGTGAGGTATATTTTGGATACTACTAAGCTAAGCAGTTTTCTTATGGTTATGTTAAAAATACCATAATTACCTTTTGTTCGTGTACCACGTCATATCAGGTAATAATCGGAATTTGATAAAAGACATGAATTAGAAAGACGACTAGACATTGTCACTGTTTCACATTTATTCCTCCCGAAACGCAGATTCTATGATGAAGTGGTAGTTTCTCTAAGAAGTTTACTCTGAATTTTAAAGCGAACTTGTAGATATTTAAAACTGTTCAACGCCTGTTTCCTACAGACAATAACAAGCAATCAGAATACTATAAAACATACTATATACCATCATAAACTGCTTTAATCAAATTCACAATTTTCATACAAAATTAATAATCAGCAATAAAATAATTTTTACGGGAAATTCTAAAGAAAAATACTCACATAAATAAGCCCTAAACTTAAATATTCCAAATCGAAAATCGTCAAGATTATATGATATGCTGGCTTTTCTCAAAGTCAGGAAAAATCACAAATTAATTTCAAGTTATAGGCCAATAAGCCTCCTTTCTACAATGGATAAACTCTTTGAAAAAATTATATACGATAGATTGAACCAAGCGATTGTCAACGAGAACATAATTTCAGCCTCCCCACACAAGGGCATTCTACGTGTCAGCAACTAAAACGTCTAACAAAAACTCTAGAAGGGGAATCTGAGAACAAGGAATATACTCTCACCCAAGACTTTGATAAGATGGGTTAAGGTACCAGAATAGTTAAAAGCCATCCTTTTTTCAAATATAAACGACAGATCCTTCCAAACATCGATACACAATGCAACATCAACTACTAGAAAAATCAAACCCGGTATGCCACAGGGGAGTATACTTGTCCAATTCTTTTTTGCTTATATACACACCACGTCAGAAACAGAAGCCTGTTTCTTTATGTTTGCAGATGACACAACTATTCTAATCAAGGAACAGAATCTTGAACTTGCGGTAACCAAACTTCAGGCAGCTACAAATACCATTGTAAAATAGCTCAATAAATAGAATTTAAAAATCAATACAGATAAGTACGCAGCAAAAATTTTTATTTTAAGGAGGATCAATAACCCTCCGATAATTCACATATATCAACACCCAATCGCTTCGAAAACAAAGGAAGAATACGTTAAATATCCCTGGATACCAGATTAACATGGAGAATTCACATAATTAGCAAACTCAACAAAGGGAATAACAGACTCAACTGTACCCGTTTGTCAACATGAGATCCTCATTAAAAACAGAATGTATCTTAATGCTATACAAAACACTAATTCGGCCTTTAATCCTTTATGCATGCGTTATCTGGGGCAATGCATCGCCTACCAACGCAAACAAAATGCAGGTTCTTCAAAACAAAATATTACGAAAAGCTGTGTGTTAGAGTAATCTCTCAACACTGTGATCTCCCAGCAATCTCCCAGCACTGAACATTATCAACTAGAACGCAAAAACATACATACAAGGCTGAACAAGAAACTACCTCAAGATATGTTTTTAGAATAGATTTGTTATCTTAATGTTAAAACTTTTATTAAAACACTATCTTGTAGAACAATTGTAATTGTTGAGCATACATTTCCATAAATATATAAACAAAAAAAGATTATATACTTTACCAAAAATTCATGAACTGAGAAAATCAATGAGACCAATTGTATTAAACATTGATTCTGCAACATATAACTTGATAAAATAGTTAGCAAAGCAATCTAAAAATCTACCTTCCGGTTCTTTACTAAACTTAACACAATTCATAAGAAGAGTCAAAAAACACACATCTACAGGAAGGTGACGTTTTGGTATTCTTTGACGCATCATCATTGTTTCCGAGTGTACAGATTCCGTATATCTTGAAATATCCGAGAGAGTTACTCGAGTTAAACTATTTGAATAACAAGATTGTTCTAGAGTACAGCGCCACAATAAGATTATGTATGAAACAAAATTATGTTCAGCTTAAGAATAGGTTTTACGAACCACAAGAAAGAATGGCAATGGGCAATCCTCTGTCAACGTTCTTACCCAACTTATTCAAGAGCAAATTTGAAACCGAGGCAAACTATGAATTCAATTACTTTCCGAAGGTCTGGCTAAGATATTTGGATAGTATTTTCACAATTCTCGATTCAGTAAATGAAAACATAGATTCTTTTAACTTAAATGGTCAATCCCATTCATCATTGACCATCCATTGACCATCCATCCCACCATCATTGACCATTACTTCGAGATACATTATTAACAATTCGACTCATAGCTTCCATAGTAAAATGGCTAATTTAAATTATGGTAGATTGAACAATTAATTTTCCTTTAAACAAAGAAAATTATAACAAAGAATTAAAACTAATTAGGGAAGTGTACGAAGTGAATGGTTATAATAAATGGACTGTAGATAGATTAATTAGAAAATATAAATTTAGACAATTATTAAAAGAATCTTTCAAAAGAAACAGAATTAAAATAAATTCATAGTGGTACCGTTTGATACCCAATTAACACAAGGACTAGACAAGATTTTGAAGAAGAAAAGTGGACGTTAATATAACCCACAAACCATATTAAAAATATTCAAAAAACAAGAACAATTTTTTGCCGTGCTCCACGTAAAAATTTCTAATCCTTCAGTCACCATAAAATACCAACAAGCATCTCCCGAGATTGATTTCTGGCCTCAAACCATCATCAATTGGACTCGAGTTGAACGTTCGACTTAAGGCCCAAAAACGGTCTAAGGAGATTCTTGTTGACGATTGATGGCGACTGAAAGATTGGGAAAGTTTACGTGCAGCACGGCAAAAAAGTTTTCTTGTTTTTCGAAGATTAACCCACCAGACTACCGCGGCCGGCAGTTTAAAAAAAGTGATTTAGTTTTGGTTTAGTTTAGTAGTAAATATTTTCAAGTTTGAAAGTATTGTAGTACAAACAGGTAAAATGGGATCTTGAAATGTTCAGCATCCCCGAAATAATACAAGACGAGAGAGATCCGAACACACTAATAACCGACAAAACCAAATTATAAAAATAGAGTTTGAAGAAAATTATCAATAACGCACAAGCAAATACAACAACCTCAGCCGTAAATAATTTGAGGAGATTCTGTACAGACAAAAAATCGAGCGAAGCCAAAATCAAAATGTACTACTAAATTACAACTAACTACTCATAAAAGTTCCCGAATAGAACTGACTAGCGTTAGCCGAGATCTGATTCGACAAAAGCACACAAGAAAACTGTTTTAATTATAAAAGTTCGCGGGTCTGTGAACGTCCTGCTGCTAGTTGCTTTGCTGCAGGTTAAATAGAACAACTGCTTTAATCCAGTCCGAATATAATTTGCATAGAATGGCGAAATTGTTTTTATAACCCTGAAGAAACGTTCCTGAATATAATGAAGTTTCTATTTGAATCTCGGAAAGTGTTTAGAAAGAAAGTTTTTAAAATTAGATAAACTTTATTAGGTTTTTCTTTACCAACTAGTCAAATACAGATTATTTCCGGTTTTATTCGACTAAAAATATATAAAAATGCTAAACTACCATGATCAAAAAGCAAAGTGCCTTTACAAAGTCTTTATTTATTCATCGAATATTTATCTATTATCCCAGCGATTTTTCCAGTTTTCTAGGCAGTTTTTATCTTCTTCAATGCGGCCAGCTAACTTTATTAATAACTTCTATGAACCCAACACAGCTTTCGCAAAGTGGTTTCTTCAATCCAGAAAGCAGGAAAAACTTACACAGTATCATATCTTGTGAATCTGGTGCTTGTGAAATGATATTCGGAAGGACCTTCTACATCATTGGTTGACATCCAGTTGGTTGGTCTCTAAATACCCATATCACTTGAAAACATGTATAAAGTTTCTTGTATTTTTTTTAACATTTTTAATGCACCAGCACAAGAAAATTGGTCTTTTAGTCGAAATTTAACGTAAATCCATTTTAAAAAATCGCCGGCATTTTTTTTACAATTAGAAAGGAGGCCATTATTTCTGACTTAGCAAGCGAACAAATATTAAACTTATGTCAGACGTCAAGGACGGTCATACCAACTTAAAAACTAAATAGTTGTATCGATATATAAAGCGTGAGAATTTTGAAAACAAAAGTCGCTTTACTTTTTGAATTAACTACTATATTTTTAAGATAAACTTCACGGTTCATGATTTTTACACACTTCGTTAGGTAGGGTTTTCATATAAATAGAACATAGTTTAGTTTTAGAATTAGATTAAATCATCTCCTGATGATGCTAACATGGTTAGCGAAACGTGCGTCGATAAGTTCAAAAAAGTGATTTGGTGTTTAGTGGTAAATCTCTTCAAGTTTACAAGACTATACTGTATACGAGACAGAAACAAAACTGTCGTTAAATGTTCCCCCTCTACGTTCTTGTGGTAATTCCTAGATTGTTCAGTCCAAAGTCAGGTACAAATAATTTCAATTAGCCGATGATATAAAGGACAAGCCGGTACTTGAAAATGGAACCTGCTGGGCCATTTCTGTGAAAAGGTGTTTTAATAACTATCTAAATGAAATGCAAAAAGAGTATTGTCATCAATGTTACAAAAATCGTGTCGACCTGTGTAATCATTACCAAGTTATAAAAAAAGTTCGATAAAAAAAAATAGAAAAATAAATTAAAAAATATCATTTAACATTAATAAAATGGCAATAATAAATAATAACACCATAGTCAAAAAACACGATTACATTTTTATGAACCCCTAAAAGGAATAAAAGAATTTAAACTAAACATCATGATCCACACAGCAAACTCAACTAAAAAAAAACAACCTTGCGTTAGTATAAATAGGTAAAACTGGATCATGAAACTTTCAACAACCCAGAAATACCAAAAGATAACAGAAAAGCTTTTCAAAAAGTGATACAAGAGACTACATAAATCATTTTTTTTTTAGATATGGGCTGAAAATGAAGCTTTTAAAACACACAAGCAATTTCAAATACCTAAGCTTCAAATCATTTTGATTAACTTTGGTAGTTCATTGTGTACTCGTCCACATTGCAACCACATCATTGTCTTACGAAGAGAAACGGATATTACTTTACTAGACTAATTAAAAAGTTTACCATTACGAGCAGTAAGCCATTACTGAAACGTTTTGGGTCAATTGGAAGCAAAAATTCGTGAGAAAAGACCTGTATAACACCGAACGACCTGTATAAAAGCGAAGAAAAAACAATTTTTCATCAAGACAATGCATCGGTTCACAGAGGTGTTCTTGCAAATTGAAGGAGTTACTCTACGAATTGTTGGAGCATCCACCATATTCACCAGATCTGGCCCCCTCTGATTTTCATTTGTTCCCAAACCTCTAAAAAATTCCTACCTTGCAAGTTTTTCATTAAATGACAAAATTATAGTATTTTTTGAAGGACTTCCAGAAAATCACTTCAGAGATGGAATAAATAAAATAGAGAACCGCCGGAAAAAAATTATTGGACTAAAAGGAGAATATAAGGAAGAATAAAGTTAACCTGAAAACTTGTAAAACTTGTTTTATCATTTCCGCTCCGGACACTTTTCAATTAGCCTAGTAGAATAAACGCCACTCTGCCACGTTATGTTTCGGTAACACATTCAACATAATAATCTCGCACTAACTGTGAAAAGGCAAGAAGGTTCGATATCACTGACTTTACGAATATAAATCGATTGCATTTAAAGTTTTGCAAACCATTAACATCAATAACAAAGAAGTCATACGAAATGTATGGAAATTATAAAAAAGTAGCTGCTTCAGGAGTTATTTGAAAATTGTGTATAGATATAATTGTTTGTAAATAATTCCAACGTAAATAAAAATAATGCAAAACAAAATAAAGTGATGTGGTGTTTAGTGGTAAATATCTTCGAATTTAATCACAAGGTATTTATTTATTTATCCAAATTTATTTAGATAAAAGCAATTTCCTCCCTCTGCAATATACATGCCGACGATGTTTCGTCCTTTAAAAAAGCCCAGGAATTATCTTGAATGACTTCTATGAAGCAATCAAAACGGTGTTCATGAAGTGATTTAAATTGAGGAAACAGAAAAATGTCACACGGTGCCATATATGGCGAATATGGTGCTTGTGGAACGGTATTTGTTTGCTTTTTAGCGAAAAATTGACAAATTAGTGAGGGGTGCGATAGTGTAAACCATAAGTGCTTTGCCACAAATATGGATGTTTTACAGCCACGTTTACTGGTGATTACTCAGTACAAGATCCTGGACTTTGGTAATATTTTCCTCATTAACTGCGTGAAACATCTTCCTGAACGAGGTTCATCTTTAACTGGTACCATTTACCATCGCTAAAGCCCTTGTACCACTGGTTCACTATATTAACATTTATATCTATAACATATTATCATATATAAAACATGATAATTTCTAAAGTAACAAGCGAAATTATATGTATTTTATTTCCGATGTCAACGACAGCAATACCAACTTAAAACTTGTATTGATTCATAAAGCGCGCGAATTTTTAAAACAAAAGTCACTTTACCGTTTGCTCATAGCAGTATCTTTCATAGAAAATATCATCAACTAATATTTTACAGCATCTAAAACTAAAATACATCACCCAAATTTAAATATCTCATAACACAATAATACGAAATGATTAGCTTTTATTTAAATAACCAGAATTCAGCACAATCCAATTTAGATAATTCTGCCGAGTCGGTTTAGAAATATTATACCTTCCACAGCAGAAACATATTTTCCTGAATTATATGCAGGAAAATTTATAGCGGGGAAAAGCTGCGGGACTAAACCGTTTTAATTTTAATTGCATTAATCATCGTTAGGTGGAACAGATGGGGCATGGCGTCATCAATGTATTTAATCAAACATTTTTGCTGGGCAGTGACGGATTACGGAGAGAGGGGAGACGAAAGAGTCGCTAAATATGACAATAAAATACAAATCAATTAATTAATTTGAATTAATCAATAGAACAACAACAAGGTTGGGCTGAAAAGTCCCTGGACTGAAAATATAAATCAGAATGTATTGTACAACATAATCCACTGGTACTGCTAATCTCCGGTGACGGCTCGTGAGGGAGCGCGTTGGGGCAGCGCCCCTCCAGCATTTAACACAATAAAGAATTTTTCAGAGCAAAACACCATATTTTATTTCCGTTCAGTTTCTTTCCTTTAACTCATTTTCCTGGCTCGCCTCCTCTATAGGGTTTCAATAGCACGAAAAGTAAAACGGAGGAAGGGGAAAGCAAAAAAAAAATTCTGGATCGACCTTCAGCAACCTGTCGTCAATTTTTCATATACAAAATAATTTTTTAGCATCTCTTCATATGGACGGGCGCTCTTTTTTATCTTACAATTCAGATACGTCATAAACCAGGAACAATTTTTTAGGGAGTATAAACTTCAATGAAAAATCATAAATATATTATGGAGTAAGATCATAGAAAAAACAAAAACTTTTGGACCAATATTGCGAAAGTAGGTTCAAATCTCTCTCCGGATCTTGAGGTTTCTTTTATCTAATTAACAGTAACTGTAATCGTGAGCCATCGGTGGGTCTTGAGATCCTTTACCCTTCACCACCAACCACATCAAGCGATATCCAGCACCCCTTTGCCAGTTTTCGATGTAATTCTAATTTTGCGAACCATTTCAAAGATACCGGACATATATTTCCCGATATTACAAATTTTAAAGTTTTACATACAACGCCAAAAAGCAAAAGATTAAACATGTTAGAAGCTACTGAAATTTATAAATATAATAAAGACCCTTCTAGACAGCTCTTAAAAGATCAGACAGATCTCCGAAATTCCCCACTATTTAAAATATTGTAAAAAAAATTAACCCCAATAAAAGTGTAAAATTAGGTACATAGGATAAACAGCTGTAATACCTTAGTTTTAAAGCAGTGTTTGAGAATATAAAATCGTTTTACGAAACAATAGTCACAAAAATTTAAAACTAAAAGTGATAGATATAGTGCGGTTCAAGATATATCATTGACCGAATGGCTGCAATAAACTGTTAACAACCCCTGTCGTAACGAAACCTGGCAAAGTTGCAAAAAACGTAAACAGGGCCAGGCCTAATAAAATAACAGGTAAAAAGATAACATTAATTTTATATCTGGTTTAGTAGTTTTTAAATATTTTAGTTTGGTTCTCATTCTTTTCTTAAACAGTGCAGTTCTATAATTTCGATCGTATTTTTATTATTCCAAATATGCTAAAAATGTGGTGTTCTTGGCAAGATGATGATCATTGTGCCTCCGGTAGTGTTAATTTTAAATGAAAACATTTATCGTTCGATGGTAAGCAAATTGTTAAAAATGTGTATGTTTCTTTATTGAATACGGGGCTTAATGTAAATGCAGCCGCAACTGAAACTTCTTCATTAACGAAAACGCCGTTGCCTACACTTAAAGATATTGTGACAAAGCCAATTAAAGTCTCAAAAAAGTTCGTAGTGATTATGGTAAAAGCAAATGTGTTGATGAAAGCGATAAATACTTAATTCGAAGCAAAATGTATGCTATGTATGAAAAGCAAACTGTGCCTGCATTGCATTCATTGCAACAGCGACTAAGGAAAGATGAAACCAACATTCTTTGCAGCAGAACTAGATTACGGAGAATATTATCTCTAATAGGTTTTGCATATCGGACCATTATAAAAGACAAATATTAATGGAATCACAACGATTGCGATGATGGCGGTTTGACCACTTAAATTCTATAAAAAAATACAGATTAGAAAATTTGTCCCATTATCTACCTTTATGAAACATGGTTTGATACACATAAGATGTCAGCAAAAGGATGGGTAGAAACATCAAGAAAATATCAAACCAAAGCACCAGCAAGCGAGGGAAAAAGAATTACAATTTTACATGCTGGTTCCGAGGATGAATGGGTTCCAGATTGTTTACGGTTGTCCTCCAAAAGTATTAAAGATTCATCTTTGGGCTACCATGACGACACCACAGGAGAACTTTTTGAAGATTGGTTTATAAATAGCCTTTTGCCCAATGTGTAAAAGGCGGAAAGCGTAATTCTAATGGACAATGCTAGTTATCATAACCGCCAAAAAAATAAAGTTCCTAATACATGTAACACTAAATTGAACATTCAGAACTATATGTTAAAAAACGATATATACTTCGAAAATACATATAAAAAATGGCGGTTGATCTTCTAGAAATATTAAAGGCATTTAATAATAAAAAGGAATATGGACGTGATACCACTGCTGCCAATATAGGACATACAGTTTTACGCCTTCCCCCGTATTACTGTATTTTTAATCCAATTGAGCATATATGGCATCAGGTAAAATCCAATGTTAGAGCAGAAAACACTTATCCGACTGTAAATGCAAGTGCTGCAACATTTATTAGAAAGGTTATAAATAATATTCCCAAAGAAAGTTGGATAAATTCGATTAAGCATGTTATTAAAATAGAAGATTCCTATGTATCATTTACTAATAATATAAAACCACATATTATTAATGTAGATCAAAATGAGTATGAGAGTGAAACCGAATTAAATGTATCATTAAATTTAAGTTATAATTTTTATTGTACTAATAGATACATTTATTTATTTATTTATTTTTGTTGCACTAATAAATTCAAAATACACAAACCAATAACAATGTTTTAATCATACATATTAATAATTATAATAATTTAACCATATTTTATTTTTTCCAAAATTATTCATAAGTTAAACCACTCCGAGTCTGGTGCCTTTGAAGAAACTAGGAATATTTGTATTGAAATTTATTGGGGCAATTAACATTTTGCCGAAAGGCAACGAAATATCTTGAACAAATCTTGAAATAAATACAAATCTTCAAATAACTTGAATAAGAAAGTATAAAATTATTTTATACGATTTAAAAAATGAACTATCACAAAGTAACGGACAAATCAATCACTATTTTGATGTAATGCTAATGCTGCTATCGCGTCTTTAACCCTCCGTTAGCCGCAGCCGATCTGAGAGATCAGGAAGGGATATTTTGTTTTGCAGAATTGCTTAGGTTGGCAATTATGAATTTACAGTTCTAGTAGCTTCGTAACTATTTTAGTGGGGCGAGGCATTAGTGTTTTGACGTTTGTCAAGTCTATTGCAGGTCAGAAATTTGCACTTTTAATCTACCAGGATCACCGCGACCGAGATAGTAAGTTTTTCGTACTCGTATTTTTAATTAATTTATTTAATTAAATATATTTCTAATATGTACATGTAAGAATATGTAATGGTATATACCATGATAATTTTTGTGTCTGTGACAGTAAAAAAAGGCATCGAATACCGCAGATCACTGCGATTAATATTGTTTATTGTTTTCTTTTTCCAGATTACTCACTATGGAAGGAGAAGGTTTCTCTTTGGAAAATGAAGCTCATGTAGATGAGATCGTTCGCATGCTGAAAAACCAAGATGGGTAAATTTCAGGTTCTAGCGACGAAGAGACTGACACAGATGAAGACGTTTATGGAGAAGAAAATATTGTACAAAGTAAACAAAATATTGTACAAAGTGATGAAGAAGAGTCCGGTTCCGAAATTGATCTAGATGGAGATGAGAACTATTATTTTGCTCATCAAATCAGAAACAAAGGAATAAAAAGTTTAAAATTTGTCGAGTTTTCTAAAAACAGATCTAACAGATCACTGCGACCAACATGACTTTTGTAGCTCCGACGAACGAAGGGTTAATTTATCGTTATTTCTGTTACCGACAATTCGTTCCTCCGTGATTCCTTAATGTTCGGCTTTCTGAACATCTGAATCTCAAAACTCTCACATAGTCTAGAATATCGATAAATTTGTAAAATAATTTAAGTTCGAAGTTATATCTCATTTTCATTATCATCCATCTACTTATTCACATACTTATTCATTACTTATATACTAAACTTGAAGAGATTTACCACTAAAAACCAAATCCACACCAAATCACTTTTTTTAAACTTCTCGACGCACGTTTCGCTAACCATGTTAGCATCATCAGGAGATGATTTAATATAATTCTGAAACTAAATTATGTTCTATTTATTTCTAAACCCTACCTAATGAAGTGAACGGGTATAATAAGAACATTGTAGATAAATTCATTAGAAAACAAATTTATAAAATTATTGAAAGAATCTTCGACTTTTCAAAAGGATCAGAACACAAATAAATTCATGGTAATACCATTAGATGCCCAATTAACAAGAGGGCTAGACAAAATTTTGAAAAAAGTGGACATTAAGGTTGTGTACAAACCATATAATAAATTAAGAGAAGTTCTGGGTAATCCAAAGGATAAAGTAGATGCTTAAAACTTTAAACTCATTTATCTCAAAACTACTTTTTTCTGTACGGCGGAAGATAAACAAAATTATTACTCCGAATTATCCCAAATTTCAATATGTTATTCAGTACACAGGAACCACCAAAACATTTTTATTTTAATAAGTTTTTATTTTTTCCGTAAAAAAACTAATGAAAAACAGTCTATTTTCGGTATTCAAATTTCTAGAACGCCCCATTTTGTCTATTTTTTAAATTTTTTTTCTGGTTCCGGCGATAGCTACACTATCATATAGATTAATAATTTTTTCATTTTATTTTTCATATAAGTGAAAGAGCCAAAATCACACCCGCCACCCAGGTCCATTTTTTGAGGGTGTCATCTTCAGAGCCATTTTTTAAATAATTATATGTTTTTTTTGTTTCTTATAAATATGTTCTTGTATGCTTCTTAAGTATTGTAATATACCTACAAAGTTTTATTATCGTTGTTTATTATTTTCACCTTCAAAAAAATCCTAAAAATGCCTTAAATTTATCGGCGCTAGAGCACCGGGTCCCCTTTAAAAATAATTAACTCCTGGTGGACGTGCTCGACTGAGACTTATGCAACTGATATTAGGAATCTCGCCAAAAAACCCTTCCCAATCAATAAGAAAAATTACGCAGTAGATCACAGAAACCAACACATTTTAGCTTTTAACACCAGATATTTCACAAAACAGATGTATCAGATCACTGCGACCAACATGACTTTTGTAGCTCCGGCGAACGAAGGGTTAATTTATCGTTATTTCTGTTACCGACAATTCGTTCCTCCGTGATTCCTTAATATTCGGCTTTCTGAACATCTGAATCTCAAAACACTCACATAGTCTAGAATATCGATAAATTTGTAAAATAATTTAAGTTCGAAGTTATATCTCATTTTCATTATCATCCATCTACTTATTCACATACTTATTCATTACTTATATACTAAACTTGAAGAGATTTACCACTAAAAACCAAATCCACACCAAATCACTTTTTTTAAACTTCTCGACGCACGTTTCGCTAACCATGTTAGCATCATCAGGAGATGATTTAATATAATTCTGAAACTAAATTATGTTCTATTTATTTCTAAACCCTACCTAATGAAGTGAACGGGTATAATAAGAACATTGTAGATAAATTCATTAGAAAACAAATTTATAAAATTATTGAAAGAATCTTCGACTTTTCAAAAGGATCAGAACACAAATAAATTCATGGTAATACCATTAGATGCCCAATTAACAAGAGGGCTAGACAAAATTTTGAAAAAAGTGGACATTAAGGTTGTGTACAAACCATATAATAAATTAAGAGAAGTTCTGGGTAATCCAAAGGATAAAGTAGATGCTTAAAACTTTAAACTCATTTATCTCAAAACTACTTTTTTCTGTACGGCGGAAGATAAACAAAATTATTACTCCGAATTATCCCAAATTTCAATATGTTATTCAGTACACAGGAACCACCAAAACATTTTTATTTTAATAAGTTTTTATTTTTTCCGTAAAAAAACTAATGAAAAACAGTCTATTTTCGGTATTCAAATTTCTAGAACGCCCCATTTTGTCTATTTTTTAAATTTTTTTTCTGGTTCCGGCGATAGCTACACTATCATATAGATTAATAATTTTTTCATTTTATTTTTCATATAAGTGAAAGAGCCAAAATCACACCCGCCACCCAGGTCCATTTTTTGAGGGTGTCATCTTCAGAGCCATTTTTTAAATAATTATATGTTTTTTTTGTTTCTTATAAATATGTTCTTGTATGCTTCTTAAGTATTGTAATATACCTACAAAGTTTTATTATCGTTGTTTATTATTTTCACCTTCAAAAAAATCCTAAAAATGCCTTAAATTTATCGGCGCTAGAGCACCGGGTCCCCTTTAAAAATAATTAACTCCTGGTGGACGTGCTCGACTGAGACTTATGCAACTGATATTAGGAATCTCGCCAAAAAACCCTTCCCAATCAATAAGAAAAATTACGCAGTAGATCACAGAAACCAACACATTTTAGCTTTTAACACCAGATATTTCACAAAACAGATGTATCAGATCACTGCGACCAACATGACTTTTGTAGCTCCGGCGAACGAAGGGTTAATTTATCGTTATTTCTGTTACCGACAATTCGTTCCTCCGTGATTCCTTAATATTCGGCTTTCTGAACATCTGAATCTCAAAACACTCACATAGTCTAGAATATCGATAAATTTGTAAAATAATTTAAGTTCGAAGTTATATCTCATTTTCATTATCATCCATCTACTTATTCACATACTTATTCATTACTTATATACTAAACTTGAAGAGATTTACCACTAAAAACCAAATCCACACCAAATCACTTTTTTTAAACTTCTCGACGCACGTTTCGCTAACCATGTTAGCATCATCAGGAGATGATTTAATATAATTCTGAAACTAAATTATGTTCTATTTATTTCTAAACCCTACCTAATGAAGTGAACGGGTATAATAAGAACATTGTAGATAAATTCATTAGAAAACAAATTTATAAAATTATTGAAAGAATCTTCGACTTTTCAAAAGGATCAGAACACAAATAAATTCATGGTAATACCATTAGATGCCCAATTAACAAGAGGGCTAGACAAAATTTTGAAAAAAGTGGACATTAAGGTTGTGTACAAACCATATAATAAATTAAGAGAAGTTCTGGGTAATCCAAAGGATAAAGTAGATGCTTAAAACTTTAAACTCATTTATCTCAAAACTACTTTTTTCTGTACGGCGGAAGATAAACAAAATTATTACTCCGAATTATCCCAAATTTCAATATGTTATTCAGTACACAGGAACCACCAAAACATTTTTATTTTAATAAGTTTTTATTTTTTCCGTAAAAAAACTAATGAAAAACAGTCTATTTTCGGTATTCAAATTTCTAGAACGCCCCATTTTGTCTATTTTTTAAATTTTTTTTCTGGTTCCGGCGATAGCTACACTATCATATAGATTAATAATTTTTTCATTTTATTTTTCATATAAGTGAAAGAGCCAAAATCACACCCGCCACCCAGGTCCATTTTTTGAGGGTGTCATCTTCAGAGCCATTTTTTAAATAATTATATGTTTTTTTTGTTTCTTATAAATATGTTCTTGTATGCTTCTTAAGTATTGTAATATACCTACAAAGTTTTATTATCGTTGTTTATTATTTTCACCTTCAAAAAAATCCTAAAAATGCCTTAAATTTATCGGCGCTAGAGCACCGGGTCCCCTTTAAAAATAATTAACTCCTGGTGGACGTGCTCGACTGAGACTTATGCAACTGATATTAGGAATCTCGCCAAAAAACCCTTCCCAATCAATAAGAAAAATTACGCAGTAGATCACAGAAACCAACACATTTTAGCTTTTAACACCAGATATTTCACAAAACAGATGTATCAGATCACTGCGACCAACATGACTTTTGTAGCTCCGGCGAACGAAGGGTTAATTTATCGTTATTTCTGTTACCGACAATTCGTTCCTCCGTGATTCCTTAATATTCGGCTTTCTGAACATCTGAATCTCAAAACACTCACATAGTCTAGAATATCGATAAATTTGTAAAATAATTTAAGTTCGAAGTTATATCTCATTTTCATTATCATCCATCTACTTATTCACATACTTATTCATTACTTATATACTAAACTTGAAGAGATTTACCACTAAAAACCAAATCCACACCAAATCCCTTTTTTTAAACTTCTCGACGCACGTTTCACTAACCATGTTAGCATCATCAGGAGATGATTTAATCTAATTCTGAAACTAAACTATGTTGTATTTATTTCTAAACCCTACCTAATGAAGTGAACGGGTATAATAAGAGCATTTTAGATAAATTCATTAGAAAACATAAATTCATAAAATTATTGAAAGAATCTTCGACTTTTCAAAAGGATCAGAACACAAATAAATTCATGGTAATACCATTAGATGCCCAATTAACAAGAGGGCTAGACAAAATTTTGAAACAAGTGGACATTAAGGTTGTGTATAAACCATATAATAAATTAAGAGAAGTTCTGGGTAATCCAAAGTATAAAGTAGAACATGAAAAGTTGGGGATTGACAAAATTAGTTGTAAAGACTGTGATCAAAAGTATATTGGGCAAACAAAAAGATCCATATTGACAAAATATAAAGAACATATTGCCCACATTAGATATGGGAGAAATGAAAAATCTTGTGTTGCCTAACATGCAATCGAACATGACCACAGTATAGATATTAGTAACTTAAGACTAATTAAAAGTGTTATTAATAATAGGGCTTTGGATGCATATGAAAGCATTCAAATAGAAAAATGTAAGAATATCATGAACCGAGATAAAGGACTTATTCCGTTCAGTCAACTTTTTCAATCATTAATGTAAGGCTTAGTAAACTCCACGGTTCATAATTTTTACACGCTTCATTAGGTAGGGTTTTCGTATAAATAGAACATAGTTTAGTTTTAGAATTAGATTAAATCATCTCCTAATGGTTTCACACAAAAGGTTCCAATAGAAGAATTCATCTCTCATGTGTTCTTTGTGAAAGAAATTTCCCTGTTAACATAAAATTTGAGACAAACTCTTTATTATACCAACTTACAGCAAAATAAAAAAATCCTTTTAAGCGGGAGGATTTTTAAATGACTAATTTCCAATTTGGCAGTATGTACCAGATGTAAAAGATGGCGCTGAAAACAAGGGTCGGTTCACAGTTTGATCTCTTAGGTCATTTTGTTGCTACGATAGTACCTTTCAGAATGCCATTGATGTTTAAACGATTTCGAGTTAGCGTCATGGTAAACATCTCGAGTTTTGAACCAAATAAAGCGCATTTACGGCACGTACTGCTTTTCTTGTTCAATCAGAAGAAAAAAACGTGGTGATTTGAAAGACATAAAAGACAAAGAACGCCCAGTCATCTGCATGCAACGGGAAAGAGTGTCAACCACATCAGCCGAACGACAGACAAATGGAAAAGCGAAGAGTTTTTTTGTATCGGATCGTGACTGGAGACGAAAAATAAATATATTTCGAGAACCCAAAACGCAGATCATGGGTTGACCCAGAACACCCATCAACATCGACCGCAAGGTCGAATCGCTTTGAAAAGAAGGCGCATACTTCGAACAGTGGCGGCTCGTGGGTTTTTAAAGAGGGAGGGCGTAGAAGAAAATAGTGCTACTGAAGATTTTTTGCTTTCCCCTTCCTCGTTTTTACTTTTCGTGCTATTGAAACCCTATACAGAAGGTGAACCAGGAAAATGAGTTAAAGGAAAGAAACTGAACGGAAATAAAATATGGTGTTTTGCTCTGAAAAATTGTTTACTGTTATAAATGCTGGATGCCAACGCCCTCCCTCACGAGCCGCCACTGACTTTGAATAAAGCATTTTTACCTGTCTCCCAAATTAAACGTGTTTTTTTTTAAAGAAAAAATTAAAGGGACCCGGTGGTCTAGAATTTACGCTCTTAACAGGTTACGAATGGTTGGCCCATTGTTCTATTGTTCGTAGCAATGCAGTTGCTTGGGTCTTTTAAATAATTTGAATGGATCATGTTATCATGCCCGAGAATGTGACGCACAGCGAGAATATAAAGCAGACCGTCCCATGGGGTCATCACGCCCGAGAACGTGACTCGCGGCGAGTATATAAAGCCGACTGTCAGAGCACCAGTGGCTAAAGAGGCCACAGCAGTTCGAAAAAAGCGAAGTCAGAAGAAACAGAGGAATATGAGCGAACTTAAGGGATAAAGTATGATTCTGGTATCGCAGATTAACTGTAAGTACATGGTTATATTTTTTTTTTCAAAAATATACATAAAACTTTAAACTCATTTATCTCAAAACTACTTTTTTTTCTGTACGGCGGGAGATAACAAAATTATTACGCCGAATTATCACAAATTTCAATATGTTATTCAGTACACAGGAACCACCAAAACATTTTTATTTTAATAAGTTTTTATTTTTTCCGTAAAAAAACTAATTAAAAACACTCTATTTTCGGTATTCAAATTTCTAGAACGCCCCATTTTGTCTATTTTTTTTTTTAAATTTCTGGTTCCTGCGATAGCTACTCTCATATAGATTAATATTTTTTTAATTTTATTTTTCAGATAAGTGAAAGAGCCAAACTCACACCCTCCACCCAGGTCCATTTTTTTGAGGGTGTTATCTTCAGAGCCATTTTTTAAATAATTATATGTTTTTTTTGTTTATTATAAATATGTTCTTGAATGCTTCTTAAGTATTGTAATATACCTACAAAGTTTTATTATCGTTGTTTATTATTTTCACCTTCAAAAAAATCCTAAAAATGCATTAAATTTATCGGCGCTAGAGCACCGGGTCGCCTATAAAAATAATTAACTCCTGGTGGACGTGCTCGACTGAGACTTATGCAACTGATATTAGGAATCTCGTCAAAAAAATCCTTCCCAATCAATAAGAAGAATTACGCAGTAGATCACAGAAACCAACACATTTTAGCTTTTAACACCAGATATTTCAAGGCGCCAGCGTGTCTGGTTCATCTGCAATTCTGAACAATATATGGCGCAACTAATACCATTTCTAGAAACCTTCTGTTTCTTTTTAGGAAACCTGTATAATTAATTCAACTTTAATGATCTTCCGAATATGTTTAATCATGCATTTTCTCTCTATTTAACGAGATATAAAAGTTAATCCTGACCCAATTTCTCTTTGCCTATCCCCTGTCCTGTTCCTTTCGAGCGGATAAAAGCACGTCCCGAGACACAAAAATGACATGATATCCTCATTTCGTTCCCGTTCATAGGAGAGGAACGCGGCAAAATGAAATGACGTCGTTCGTTCTATTTCACCGGAGTGCCCCACTTAATATTCCGCAGCAATATAAACGAGAAATTAGCAGGATAAAAGCCTAATCAAGCTAAAATATACAAATTTTCGCTACAGTTCGGATTTCCTCCCTTTTGTCACCGTTGTTTGTACAAGATCTGAGTTAATGTGTGTCAGTATAAATTACGCGCTTTTTCCTAGTTGAATTATCATCCTGATTTTAACCCTTCAGAAATGGAAATTATTATGTGTCACGTCAGTAAACTACCGTAAATAAATAGAGACTCATTTCTCCTAATATGTCATTAAATTGTACAAGGTGATCCATGAGAATTAGGCGTTTTTGGAATAGATAGTGCTGGATTAGTAGAAGGAGAGGGAGCCTGCGACAGGTGTCTATTGACTCTCCCTAAGTTGCTGTTTAGTATCCGTCATGTTGGTGTGAAATGGAGCATCACGTTTTTTCATACGATACGTTTGTCAAAAGTGGTGAGGTCCTGAGATCCCCATCTGCAACCCCATTCTCAAATGGGTAGCTGCACTTCGAACAAAGGGTTCATTAATGAAAACAAAGCTAACTGCTCCTTCTTGATCAACACTGACACCCCGGCATGTGAATTAGATGAACTGGAGCTACTTGCTGTAACACTACAGTTTATTTGTAACAGGGGGTCTGTGGTGAGAAAAAAAAGACACGACAAATTTTTAAAATCTAATATTCCATTAATATAAACATCTAAAATGTGATAAATATATGCAAAGACATTACTAAGGATTATGTGAATAAAAAATATATTACACGAGATGTCATACCTCGACAAAAACCTCCATTTTTTCCTCTTGTGTTCTGTAGCATCATCTCTTTTTAAAAACCAGCAGTAATCGTCCAACATAGATGGATTCCAGCGTCCCTGATATCTTACTTCAATCGCCCTGATGTCCTGGTGAAACTTCTCTCTTTGTTCGTCGCTTATTGCACCCAAATTTTCCGGAAAAAATATCCAAATGGGAGTGTAAAAAATGCATTTTTAAGGACATGCGACCCCCGGTATTTCATAAGCTTTCAAGAGTTCATATGTGAGGTTTTCATACGCATACTTCAAACAGTGGCGGCTCGTAGGTTTTTAAAGTAGGAGGCCGTAGAAGAAAATATATTCTCGTATATATTCCTCCTTTTTACTGTTTGTGCTATTGAAACCCTATACAGAAGGTGAACCAGGAAAATTAGTTAAAGGAAAGAAACTGAACGGAAATAAAATATGGTGTTTTGCTCTGAAAAATTGTTTACTGTTATAAATGCAGGAGGGACGGCGCCCCAACGCCCTCCCTCATGATCCGCCACTGACTTTGAATAAAGCATTTTTACCTGTCTCCCAAATTAAACGTGTTTCTTTAAAAAAAAATTAAGGGGACCCGGTGGTCCAGAATTTGCAAAAAAATTGTTTTACTTTTTTTGTAATATTTCGAAAGTATAGTTTTTGTAAAATATACTGATAAATTTTTGTGATGATATTGACGGTATTTTAGGTTTTACAGAGCTCTTAGCAGGTAGCGAATGGTTGGCTCATTGTTCTATTGTTCGTAGCAATGTAGTTGCTTGGGTCTTTTAAATAATTTGAATGGATCATGTTATTACGCCTGAAAATGTGCCGCACGGCGAGTATATAAAGCCGACCGTCCCATGGGGTCATCACGCCCGAGAACGGGACGCGCGGCGAGTATATAAAGTGACCGTCCTGTGGAGTCATCATGCTCAAAAATGTGACGCGCGGCGAGTATATAAAGCCGACCGTCCCATGGGGTCAGCACGCCCGAGATGTTCGCGGCGAGAAGTCGCGGCGAGTGTTCTGTAGCATCATCTCTTTTTAAAAACCAGCAGTAATCACCCAACATAGATGGGTTTCAGCGTCCCTGGTATCTTACTTCAGTCACCCTGATGTCCTGGTGAAACCTCTCTCTTTTTTCGTCGTTTATTGCACCCAAATTTTCAGGGAAAAACATGCAAATGGGAGTGTAAAAAAATCATTTTTAAGGTGACCCCCCGGTATTTCATAAGCTTTCAAGAGTTCATCTGTGAGGTTTTCATAGTTATTTTTTGCACAGAAATTCTTTCACTATACTTACAAAATACTTCCAAGCTGCCAATTCCTTTTCATTTAATTTTTCTCGAAAACGGTAATCACCTAGAAGCTTCCTTATTTGAGGTCCAATAAATGTACCTTATTTTAGCTTTGCATCACTTAATTAAGAAAACATTTCTTTTAGATACTTGAAAGCAGTACATTATTTGTCCAAGGCGTTGACAAAGTTTTTCATTAGTCCATTTTTTTTAAATACATTTCAGGTTAACAATAACGGTCCCAATGGCCCCAATATTCCATACGATCCTTTAGTTCATATTGCCAGTAAGCCATCATATTCGTTTTCGTGTCTAATCTTTATGGCCATAGAAGAATCCAAGCAAAAAGCTTTGCCGGTTAAAGAGCTTGGATAATGGATCATTTTCCTTATTTTAAAAACGCACCCACTAGCTGGAAGAACAGCGTTAGACACAATTTATGCGCGTGCTTAATATGGAGAGGCGGAAGAAACTCCTTTTTTGAGCGACAAGGGAGGCATAATTTATGTTTAAAGAACCAGGTTCAAAGAAGTTCTTTTGAACTAATCAAAGAAGGCCAATCTTTCTTACTGTAATGTGCTTTTGTTGTCCTACTCTCCCATAGACACAAAAAATATCCGCATATATAATAAAACTTAACCGCTGGATTTTTACAAAACCGACGACTAGAACTAGTCATTTTATATAAAATCAACTTAAACTCTTGACTGTACTGTAAACGAGACAACATGCGTCAAAAATAAAGTTCTTTATATTTTTCAGTGTTTATATTTATTTTCTTTTTTTCTGTAGTTTATGCTTTTATAATTTGGTAAAAATGCTCGGATCGGTGACGCTGAATCAGGATTACTCAGCTCCACTCGACATCAAGAGTGCTCGGGTCGGTGACGCACTGAATTGTGTATACTTGGCTCCACTCGTAATCAGCCATCTTTTGCCTGTAATCAGTGTAGTATTTTAATCTAATACGCGTGTTTTATTGTACATGATTTGTGTAATATTCAAAGTGCTTAGAATTTGTGCTGCATTTCACTAATGGCGAAAAATTTACTTTGCATCAAGGTAAGTTCGCGCATTTCTTCAACAATATGAAGATCAATTAATAGAAGTTAATAATGATATTAATATTTTTTTTTAGATATTTAAATAAACTTGAATCTAAAGTATTTATAACGTATTTTAGCTTCCACAAGTCTATTATTTCATTCATAGAATATAATAGCATGAAGAAATTCAATACTCGATACTTAGACATTTATTATCATCATGTAAACAGTATCGTGAAAGCCAAAAGAACATGTAAGGGATTCAGTTACAATGTTAAATTAACTAGGTCAGTAATATACAGGCAATTTAGTAATGACGTTTGGTAGACAATAAACAGTAATGAACTTAATTTAATGTGACTAGTAGGATGATAACTTATCTTTGGTCAGTCAATCTACGAAACTCCCCGATGAGTATCGCACAGGCCACGTGAGACGGAACGTTGTTCTGTTTACCCCTTACGGTTTCGTGGGTCTGCTCCTGTGGGCCTCGAGGACTCCGAGGACACCCAAAGACTTGCGTGGAAAGAAGCCAAAGATTCAACCGGATCAACCAAGTGGAAAATGATGAAAAGATGGAAACGATCCCCTACCAAAATAACTAGAGAGAGATTTTATTAATATCGTGAGAAATATTTTAATGAGGTCAAATTATTCTTACCCCTATCTGGGTTAAAAATAATTATTCGTTGGACGACCACGAGGGTTCTCTAATTAAGATGGTCCAAAACTATACCTCGATAGGCTTCGGGGGCAGTTCGCAGTGTGTTAGCAATAAAATCCATCAAAGCTAATAAATAAACTCGGCACTATTCTCAAAATATCCAAACTCCAAAACTCTAATCAGCGAATTTTTTTACACTGGGTCAAGGCCTTTCGACACAATCGACTGCTCTCGAAGGTGGTCGAAGATTATCCCTTCTCTCCTCTCTCCTTAATTCAGATTATCTTCTGAAGGGAGGAGACCAAAAATGGTTCCTTCGAAAAATAAAGCCCGCGAAGTAATTCAGTAGCTCTCCGTTCGAGTACTGCCAATCAACCAATGTACCAGTATCGGAATGAGGTGAATGAAAAGTGACGAATTAAAATGTATGCGTTAATTCTAGGACTAAAATAAATATAAACTAAAAAAACATGGTACCGACCCTCTGTTAAAGCCTATTCAAATATAAGCAAAATATTAATCAAGAAAGCACGTAATCAACTCTCACAAATTCTCGAT